>OZ005737.1:31985400-32290400 GCA_963930755.1 Eudasyphora cyanicolor | reverse complement strand
ATAGCGGATTGGTTGAGCTCTTCCTCGAGCCAGATTCAATTAAAAATTTTCGTATTCTCTTCAGTCAAATCCATTCCAAAAAACTTTAATAATGTGATATAAATATTATCTGAATTCCAATTGATATGTTCTGAATTTCAAATGCCGAGTTCTGAATTTCAAATGAAAAATTCTTAATTTAAATGCCGACTTCTGAATTTCAAATAGAAATTCTGAATTTTAATTGGCGAATTCTGAAGTTCAATTGAGAGTTCTGAATTTCAAATGATAAATCTGAATTTCAATTAACGAGTTCCGAATTTCAAATGGAATTTCTGAATTTCAATTGATGAGTTCTGAAAATTAAATGGAAAATCTGAATTTCAATTGATGAGTTCTGAATTTCAAATGGAATTTCTAAATTTCAATTGACGAATTCTGAGTTTAAATTGATCTTTTATGAACTACATTTGAAAATGGTGTAGTTTACAATTAACAAGTTGCCTCACAAATTTATTTTCCATTATGTACCTATGGTCACCCTTAAAAATCTCCATAATGCCCCAACACAAAAACAACAACAAACAATAATGGCCGAAACACACCACATACAAAAGAAGAAGAAGAAAGACCCACTGTTATCTCTTTAATAAAATGTTAAAAACTACACATAAATCACAACCGAACACCAGACAAAAGAGAATAATTTGGGGAGTGAGTGACTGAGTAAAGGTCTCGCCACACTTAGGCAAAAGAAAAACTAAGAAGAAAATAGATGCCCACTCTCTTTTCACACTTAATATGCCATAAAAATAACATTTACACACACTCACACCGAGAAAGGAAGAAGAAAAGCATGGCATAGAAACAGCGGTTGTGAGAGAAAGAGAGCGAGACATGCTAGAAATTCCATCACTCTCTTAAAAAACATCACAAACAGCAAAAAAGCTTTTTTATATGCCCCCACAAAACAAACACAGGATGGAGGTGTTTAGTGTTCCACATTTCATAGAATTCCCACAATTAATCTCACTATACCATTGAGGGGAAGGGAGGCTACTCTATTGGCTGTGACTACCACTGAGTGGGCCGCCCGGCTCCCTTCGTCTACCCTAGTAATGCTTTTCGGAAATATATTCAACACAAAACAGCTGTTTTTGCAACTTCAGTTTCACGACTTTGCTCAAAAGGGGGAAGTGGGGTGAGTGCTACGACAAAGCATAACAAAAACAATAAAGATGTCCCTCTATTTCTCTTTTAACGGCAACAACACCACACCACATCTGATGTCGCGACGCTGACTATGATTAAAAGGGAGGAAAATGACCAAAATAATTTACAAAACAAAAAGTTTTCTTTATCCACAAACTTTTGTGATCGGGGCGGGGGGACAGAAACATAGAAAATTTTGACGCCGTCCGTAAGTAACCCACAAAAGGAATTTGCATGAATTGTTGAAAAATTAGTCTCAAATTGAGTAGAGCAGAGCAGATAACACTAAGGAAAGAAAAAAGAGAATAAACGCATGCATGAGTATCTACTTAACCAAAATCAGTAAAGAAGAAGGAGAAGAAGGGGAGCCCAAACCCAGAAAAAAATAAAACCACAAATTTGTTATAAATCAATAAAAAAACAACAATTGCTACGACTACGACTTGGTCTCCAAATGTTGCAACAACAACGGCAATTAATAAAGCAGATATCCGCAGAATTGTTGCGATACAGAGAAGTACATACAATTAAAATTGAACAGGCCACAGTGGGGGAATTTTCGAAAATGAAAAATTTAAAATGAAAAAAAAAATCTAGAGGTGAGAGGTTGAGAGATGGATATAAAATTACAATTCAGGGACACGTTATTTATCGGAAGATGAAGCTAATAAACGTCTTTTTATTTTCATCCAGAGGAGTCAAATTAAAAGCAGACACCTTTTTATTTATCGATAACCGCCTTAGTAATCAAAAGCTTCCGCAGTTATCGATAACTTCCATGGGGAGAAAATCTTTAAACCCAGCCTACATTTCAATAACTCGAAACTTATCAAACATTTTCTAAAAAATTCCATTGTAATTTCGATGACTAATATAACAGGTTTTCCAATAGTCATTTGTTTTTCATTGTATTCAGTAGTGTTTACAATTTCATCATGGAGAGATATACGCAAGAACAACGTTTACAAATTATTCAGTTTTATTATAAAAATAATCGTTCTCCAATTGCAACTTTTCATGCGACCTACGACGTAACGTTAACGTTAAGGAGCTAGAGCAAAAATAAACTTTCCGTTCACATTTGAAAATTATGCTGTCTTTCTTTTAAAATCCAATAAAAAACACTTTCCATTCGACCTACGACCTTGACACCCATGAGCAATATTTTAGCTCTCGTTAAGAGCTATCTTTTTGCCATTGACCGATTCCCGATCCGTTAAGGAGCTAGAGCAAAAATAAACTTTCCGTTCACATTTGAAAATTATGCTAAGTCAATTTTTTTAAAACCAAAAAAAACGCTTTCCAGTCGACCTACGACCTTGACAACCATGAGCAATATTTTAGCCCTCGTTAAGAGCTATCTTTTTGCCATTGACCGATTCCCGATCCGACGTAACGTTAAGGAGCTAGAGCAAAAATAAAGTCCTTTTTTTAAATCCAAAAAAAAAAAACACTTTCCATTCGACCTACGACCTTGACAACCATGAGCAATATTTTAGCTCTCGTTAAGAGCTATCTTTTTGCCATTGACCGATTCCCGATCCGTTAAGGAGCTAGAGCAAAAATAAACTTTCCGTTCACATTTGAAAATTATGCTAAGTCCATTTTTTTTAAAACCAAAAAAACGCTTTCCAGTCGACCTACGACCTTGACAACCATGAGCAATATTTTAGCTCTCGTTAAGAGCTATCTTTTTGCCATTGACCGATACCCGATCCGACGTAACGTTAAGGAGCTAGAGCAAAAATAAACTTTCCGTTTACATTTAAAAATTATGCCAAGTCAATTTTTTTTTAAATCCAAAAAAGACACTTTCCAATCGACCTACGACCTTGACACCCATGAGCAATATTTTAGCTCTCGTTAAGAGCTATCTTTTTGCCATTGACCGATTGTGGCTACGTGCCACACAGCAAATGAAACAATTGAATTGTTGCGAGAAAAGTTTGGAGATTCGATTATTTCAAGAAATTGTGATATTGAAAAGTGCTCGAATATTGCGTTCATCGAATTCGTTCCTGCAGAAGAAGTCGTGGAGGCCATTTGAATGACGTTTTATTTAGAACTTAATTGTATCGATTGTACTTCACATTAAATAAAAAACTTATGAATTTCCTTAACAATAAGTGTGTTTTTTTTCAAAGAAATCATATCACTCTTATTGGAAAACCCTGTAGTTATCGAAAAATTTAATTTTGTATGTTCCCTTTTTTTTGGATTTTGAACTCTTTTAGGAAAAAATTTTATATTTTTTTATTTTAAGTAAAAAATATACTCATTTTAAAGATAATTTTATTAAAGATTGGAGCCAATCTTTATACTTATTTATGACAATTTATTTCCTACATAAAAGTTATTATCGAGCATACGTCCGAAATATCTATAATATATACAGAGGTGTAGCTTCAGGGTCTCAAAGTAGACCACAATGGCTACTTATAAATTCTCTTTAAATGTCAATTCTACTCACTTTTGTTTGAAAATTCTTTCATTGGAAATTATTTTCAAACTTCTGTTTTTTTTCTACTTTCACTTCTACCGTTGAGAATCGTCGTGAAACAATCCCCACCAAAAATGGCTGCAGTGCCCCCGTACCAAAACTAAAAAGAACCGTTGTTTTGATCATCAGGTGTGCGCTCCCGCTGCTGTTGCTGACTGCTCTTGTCGCTTAGCGGGCTAGTTAGGATAGCTAACTAGCAAACTGGCCTCACTCAGCCTACACCTGACGAGTTACACACACATTTTTTGTGTCTTTCTTTCAATTTCGTCTATGACGGCTTAGCAATAGCCACTGCACAGTAGTTCGTAACCGCAATAAGGTTTAATGTTACAGGTAAAAAACTAAATTTAGGGAAGGTGAGGGCAAGTAAAGATGGTCTCAGCGGACACTAAAGCTGTGCTCGAAGTGGACACGAAAAAATTAAAATATAGATATACTTAAATCTATTGCGAATTTCGCCCACGTAATATACTACGACATCATAAAAGAATGTTATGGGATACACGCTTCAGATTTGAGATAAAAATTACGTCTAGAAATTATCCCTATGGAAAATTGGACCAGAAGGCAAGTAAATATGGACTCAGCGGACAATAAAGCTGTGCTCGAAGTGGACACGACAAAAATGATCTCCAGATACTTAGATCTATTTCGAATTTCGCCCACATAATATACTATGACATCATAAAAGAAGGTTATGGGATACTCGCTTCAGATTTGAGATAAAAAGAACTTTATTATAGAGAATTATCCCTATGGAAAATTGAAACGGTACAAAACCAACCCAGGCAAATTTCTTAACCATTTCCTAACCAAATTACCAGACGGATAACCTAAATTCAAAACTAGTAACTGGAGGAAAGTTCTTCCACTGAAGCGTACCAGAATATGAAAAATAACCACAGAGTAGAGCAGATATCACTCATGATAACACTTTGCCGGGAGGTGGGCTTGAACCCACGACCTCGTGATTTGTTAGTTTAGCATCATAACCACTGGCCAACCTCGCGATTCATAGGAAAATCGCTTGATAATAATAACGCAATCAAGTATGTCATTATTTGTTGACTGAATGTAATGCAGAGGGTAATAAGATGTCATTACTAGGTAATGCAAGTGGTAATGGTATGTACTTACTAAGATAGTGCTGATAAACCCGAGATATGTGCATTAGGGACCGGATAAAGTTCATAGATTGTTCCTTTTATGTGAAATGGCATTGGAGGTGCTAAATTACCACTTTGAGACATGACATATTCAATGTCAGACACAGCAGAAGTCACACGAAAATAGGACCCAACTGCTCCTCTGTTAAGGAGCAGATAACTCAACGCGTCGTATATTAAGGAGTAATTACTCGTAACACAACGGGTCGTCAACTAAGGAGTAGATAATCAAACACATCGCCAACAAAGGAGAGTATAACCCAACTGGTCGTCAAATAAGGAGTTGATAACCGAACTGGTCGTCATCTAAGAAGTAGAAATATCTGCTGGTTATTAAATAAGGAGAAGATAGCACGATTTGTCGTTAACTAAGAAGTTGATAATCCAACTGTTCAAAAACTCAGGAACAGTTCACCCAATTCATCAAATCAGGAGTAGATAAACCAACTGGTATTTTGCTAAGGAGTAGATAACCCAACTAATCGTTAACTAAGGAGTATATAACCCATATAATCGTTAAATGAGGAGTAACTAGCCGGTACAAAACCCCAACTGGCACTCTACTAGGGAGTAGATAACTCCTCTGGCCGTTAAACAATGATAAGATAGCCCAATTTGTCGTTAACTATGGAGTTGATAACCCAACTGGTCAATAACTCAGAAACAGATCCCCAAATTCATCGAATGATGAGTAGATAAACCAACTAGTATTTTGCTAAGGTGTAAATAACCCAACTGGTCGTTAACTAAGGAGTAGATAACCCAAATAATCATTAAAAGAGGAGTAGATGCCCGGTACTGGTACTCTACTAGGGAGTAGATAACTCCTCTGACCGTTAGAAAATGAGAAGATAGCCCAACTTGTCGTTAACTAAGGAGTTGATAACCCAACTGGTCAATAACGCAGGAACAGATCACCAAACCAGGAACAGAAACGAACTTATATTTTGCTAAGAAGTAGATAACCCAACTAATCGTTAACCGAGGAGTAGATACCCCAACTGGTACTCTACTAGGGAGTAGATAACTCCTCTGGCCATTAAATAAATAAGGAGAAGATACCGCAACGTATAGTTAACTAAGGAGTTAATAACCCAACTGGTCAATAGCCCAAGAACAGATCACCCAATTCATCAAATAAGGAGTAGGCAAACCAAATGATATTTAGCTAATATGTAGTTAACCGAACTAATCGTTAACCGAGGAGTAGATAACCCAACTAATCGTTAACCGAGGAGTAGATACCCCAGCTGGTCCTCTACTGGGGAGTAGATAACTCAACTGATCTCATCAAAGCAGTTGATGAAGCAACGTGTATTCAAGTAGTCGATAATTCAACTACTTCTCCAATAGGAATCAGAAAACCCAAGTGATCGTTAATCAAGGTGTAGATAACCCAACTTGTTCTACTAAGGACTATATTCCTTTGATGCAGTCGCATGATGACATATCACATCCTGTACCTATGATTGGTACATTTAACCCAAATTAATTTATCAGTATACCCATGTAAATTGTCACTTCTTTTCCCGTAGGTATATCGTATCTCATTACACAGAAGTCATACATTTCTAATTGTCTTCTAAAGGGGTTTCCAATAAGAGTGATATGATTTCTTTGAAAAAAAACACACTTATTGTTATGGAAATTCAAAAGTTTTTTATTTATTGTGATGTACAATCGATACAATTAAGTTCTAAATAAAACGTCATTCAAATGGCCTCCTCGACTTCTTCTGCAGGAACGAATTCGATGAACCCAATTTTCGAGCACTTTTTCCACTAAATCAAGTCGTATGTCATGAATGACACGTTCAATATTGACATGTAAAGCTTGCAGAGAGTCTGGTTTATTTCGAAAGACCAAAGACTTCAAATAACCTCACAAGAAATAGTCTAATGGTGTAAAATCACTTCTTGGAGGCCATTCAATATCACAATTTCTTGAAATAATCGAATCTCCAAACTTTTCTCGCAACAATTCAATTGTTACATTTGCTGTGTGGCTCGTAGCCACAATCGGTCAATGGCAAAAAGATAGCTCTTAACGAGAGCTAAAATATTGCTCATGGTTGTCAAGGTCGTAGGTCGAATGGAAAGGGTTTTTTTTTTTTTGATTTTAAAAAAATTGACTTAGCGCATGAAAAGTTGCAATTGGAGAACGATTATTTTGATAATAAAACTGAATAATTTGTAAACGTTGTTCTTGCGTATATCTCTCCATGATGAAATTGTAAACACTACTGAATACAATGAAAAACAAATGACTATTGGAAAACCTGTTATATTAGTCATCGAAATTAACAATGGAATTTTTTAGGCTGGGTTTAAAGATTTTCTCCCCATGGAAGTTATCGATAACTGCGGAAGCTTTTGATTATCGGTGTCAAGGTCGTAGGTCGACTGGAAAGTTTTTTTTTTGGATTTACAATATTGGACTTAGCGCACGAAAAGTTGCAATTGGAGAACGATTATTTTGATAACACTGTGCAACAGTGAAAAAAATACACGGACTTGATAGTATGGGTTCGATTCTACTATTAAAGGGTAGTATAACCCTATACTCGGTTTGGCGAAATTGGTGACCAATTTTTTTTTATAGGCCTCCAAAGTTTCTGAAAATCAGTGGGCCTCTCGAAAAAGGTATCGTCAGCTTTTGTCCATCAACTAATGCAGACTTGGTGATACCGCTTAACTATATTTGGCAATAATGAAGCTTAAAATAAGCTGAACAAAGTTGCTTAAAATTTTTTTTACAGTACTTTTTTTTAAAAAAAGTGTAGGAAAAAAATAATTTGTTTCACTTTTTCCAGCATAACTTTCAGGGACTCGTAATTTTTTTAACAATGTTTGGCAAAATTATAGCAAACGTAAATCTGAACAACTTTTGTGAACATATCAATAAAATCTGAACTTGTCTAGGTACCCTAAATAGCTCAAAAAACATTTTATCCCAAAAATGTTAGTATTTCACTATTATGTAATAAAAATATTTTTTTGGTATAGGGTATGTTCAGCAACTTTATAGAAAATATTAAGGCCAATATTTTTGTGGGACATATTAACCCTCTAGCTCCCCCACATAACTGTAATTTTTGGCCCCATTTTAACAAATCGCAAAAAATACCTATTACAATGGGGAGGGCGGGGATGAAATGTTCTACAAAAATGTTGGCCATACAATTTAACTATATGTGTCAGAACAAACCAAAGCTTAAAACTTAACACAAACACCAAAAAAGGTCAAATTCCTTTTCGTGCAGGAACGTTAGTAATACGCTCTAGTGGTCGATGCAATACCAGTAAAGAGCGTTTTTGACTGGAATTTGTCCGTTTTTTGGTTTTTGTGTTAAGGGTAGTATAGGGTTATACTACCCTTTGATAGTAGAATCGAACCTATACTGTCAAGTCCGTGTATTTTTCAAAAAGTGCTCATTTGTTGCATAGTGTAATAAAACTGAATAATTTGTAAACTTTGTTCTCCATGATAAAATTGTAAATACTACTGAATACAATTAAAAACAAATGAGAGATCATGACATATTACAAATGGCCGAAACGTCACTTCAAAATCATATCATACCTATTGGAAAACCCGTTACAATCTATTTGATCAGACAACAAAGAATAAGGACAAAAACATTTGGAGTATTTTTGTTATGTTTTGCAGTGAATTGCTCATATGTATATATCGATACCTCCATTCTAAAACACGCTAAGTCGACTTAGCATGTTTTTAGGGAGATTGCATTTTTAATTACTAAATATTCCAAATTATATTCAGTTAAAATTTGGTGTTTATCCGTCAAACCAATCAATAGTTATTCGCTTAACAGTACAAGTCACTCGATTTGCATTATAAAGAAATCCCACACAAATTTAAAAAATTCACCAAACTTTGATCGCCTCTCCTGAAAAAACTAAATTTTTACACTTAGTATAGTTTAGAATGGAGGTATCGATATGTATGTAGATAGACAATTTTAGACTTAACCAAAACACTGTGCACCATTTGGTCCCCATAACGCACAACGCCATCATCTACTTAACTTTATGTTAGTCTGTGTGTGCACGAGAGCGTGGCTTAATTTGGAAAGCGAAAGCGTTCGGTGTTCGGTGACTGAGCTCAGTCAGTCTGAACTAGATACACCATTACGTTGTTCTATCTCCGCTCATTATCAAATGGGAGAGTGTGAATGAGTAAAGCAGAAAGCCATATTATCTATGGGCATAAATCAACTGAGACTGAGTTTCAAGCTTTTTTTTTTAATTTGATATGCAAAGTGTTTTTCTTCTACAGAGAGAACACAGCTGATAATATATTCTTTCGAAGAGAGGAAGAAAAAGACAAGTTTGACAAACAGCTAGAAAAAAGCGGGAAATTAGGCTGGAAGAAGAATATATTATTGTAAATAGTGAAATATAATGACAATACGTATTATTTTAAAATATGTTAGTTACTTTAAACTTTATTTTTATAAAGGAAATATGTCTCTTTTATTGCAAAGCTTTTTTCTCTGTCCATTTTGTCGTTTTTTTTTTGAAAAAGTCAAGTCAGTTTTATATTATCACTTAACCTTAACCACAATTGGTCAGCAACTATGACAACCACAACAACAATAAAATAGCGTCGAGTAAAGCAAAAGAAAAAAACTTTAAAATAATTCATTAAAAATAATGAAATAGCCAAAAACGAAAAAAAATCATCTACAAAAGAAGCACGAATCGACAGAAAATCATAAAAATAAAACCTTAACTAACAACTTCCGCATAAAAAAGCGAAGCAAATATGGTTAAAAATATAGAAAAATCAGCCGCAGCAGTAGTAGGAAAAGAAGTAGAAGTTGAAGAAGCCATCCAAAGGAAAATTAGAGAAGAAATAATACACGAATCAGTCAGTACACGTACGACTGACTACGAGTACTTCAACTCTGCAACTCTTGATGATGATGACAACCATCGAACTGAATACATTTGACGAGAATGAAAACCCCAATAGACAGCCGGTGAAGAAGAGGAACAACAGCAACAAAGTATGAACCAAACTCATGGAAAAATATAGCAAAGCAAACAATTTTTTGGAAACAAAAAAAAAAAACGAATTGAAAAGAGCCGACCTAAGCTAAAATATGGGTGGAGAATTGTAGCAAATGGAACAGGGAAAATTATTACAGTCACAATGTCTTATAAATGTGAAGTAATAATTTGGGAATATTTTACAAATCCATGAACAATACGTTCATGCAAACTCTGATTCATAAATTTCATTAATGAATAACATTCATAAATTCGTAGATTTCTAAGTTCCTAAATTTATGCAATTCATAAATTTCTCAATTGATTAATGAAATTCATAATATAAGTACAATTCAGAAATTTATAAATTCACACATTTGATAAATCCATAAATTATACAATTAATCTTTAAAAATATTAAATATAAAAACAAAAATGTAAAAATATATATAATAATATAAAAATAAAAATATATAAAAATACGAATATGTAAAAATATATATAAATATAAATAAAAAAATAGACAAATATACAATAAAAATATATAGATATACGGGTGTTTTTTTAGAAGTGTGGTTTTCAAGAAGAAATAAAACGCATATAATTTAAAGTTATGGCCAAAAATTTAGCTTTGTTATAAAGATAAGGGTTTGCCATTATGTTTTAAAAATGATTTCCCCGCGGGTAGCTCGAATAAATTCCGGCCAAGAGGCCCAATTTTCGAACCAAACTGTCAAAAAAACCAACTCCGAAAAAAGTATTGCCAGATTGAAAACCACACGTCTAAAAAAGCACCCTGTATATATATATATAAAAATACAAAAATATGAACATGTAAGATATGAAATGTAAAAGCATGAAAATAAAGGGTAAATGATTGGATGTTTATTTCATAATAAAGAGGATGGTATGCCGTTAATAATGAAAAACAACATCAGCCAAATGGCCACCACGACCACGCTTACTGGTCCATACCCTTTTCATGAAATTTTCCATAACCAAATCGCAAAGTGGCTGCCCTATGTCCTCGATAGCCTCACGAATTCGATCTTTGAGGTCTTGAATCTACGCTGGACTGTTGGCGTAGACCTTATCTTTCACGTGGCCCCAAAGGAAGAAGCCGCAAGGTGTTAAATCACAAGATCTCGGTGGCCAATTGTGATCACCTCTTCGAGAGATAACACGGTCCGGAAACTGCAATGGTTTCGTTGATTGTGTGGCACGTAGCGCCGTCTTGTTGAAAGTAAACGTTGTCCAGATCAATACCATCCAACTCCGACCATAAAAAATCATTAATCATCTCTCGATAGCGCAATCCATTCACCGTAACTGTTGATCCAACCTCATTTTCGAAAAAGTAAGGTCCAATGACCCCGCCGGACCATAAACCGCACCAAAAAGTCACACGTTGAAGATGGAGAGGCCTCTCAACAGTAACTCTTGGGTTTTCCGAGCCACAGATGCGACAATTTTGCTTGTTGAGGTGGAAATGGGCCTCATCAGTCAATATGATTTTTCGATGATTTTCGAATTTTAATAATTTCAATGCGTTGTTGAATCGTGTATCGTTCCATTCTTAGTAATGGCGTAGTTTCTACTTGTCAAATGTCAAAGAATAAAAGCTTCAAAAGTGACAGCTACCGAATAAATAACACCTCTTGTTGGAAAACCATGTATATAAGAAAATAAAACATAAAAATGTAAAAATATTAAATACAAAAACTAAAATATAGAAATGTAAATATATTAAAATATAAAAGTTTAAAATATGAAAATATAAAAATTTAAAAATATCAAAATAAAAAATTGTAAAAATATAAAAAGATAAAAATGTAAATATATGAAAATGTAAAAATATATAAATATAAAAATATATATATATATATAAATTATATATATATATATATAAATTATATATATAAATATAACAAATAAATATAAAAATATCAAAATGAAAATATTTAAAACTAAAATATTAAAATGTAAATATATTAATATATAAAAACATTAAAATGTAAAAATATTAAAAACTAAAATATAGAAATGTAAATATATTAAAATATCATAATATATGTAAAGTGTAAAAATAATATAATAAAAAATATGTAAAGTGTAAAAATATTTAAATATAAAATTATAAAAACATAAAAATATAACAATTTGTATATATTATATTTTTGTATTTTGAAATTTTTATATTTTATGTTTTTATATTTTTATAAATTTATAAATAATATTTTTAATATTATGTTTTTTTTATTTTTATATTTTCGAACTTTTACATTTTTATATTTTCATGTTTTGATATTTGTAGACTTTTATATTTTGATATTTTAATATACATACGTACATTTCAATATTATAAAAATGTGAAAATATTAAAAAAAAAATATAAAAATATAAAAATATTTTTTTTATTTTTATATTTTCATATTTCTATATAGAAAAATAAATATTTTAAGAAATATAAATATTTTCATATTTCTATATAGATAAAAATAAAAAAATATGAAAATACTAAAATATTGAAATGTACGTATATATATTAAAATATCAAAATATAAAAGTCTACAAATATCAAAACATGAAAATATAAAAATGTAAAAATTCGAAAATATAAAAATAAAAAAAAAATAATATTAAAAATATTATTTATAAATGTATAAATATATAAAAATATAAAAATATAAAAACATAAAATATAAAAATTTCAAAATATAAGATATAAAAATATATAGAAAAAGAGAAAATATAAATATAAACCAGTAAGGAAAGACAGAAAGTCGGGCGGGGCCGACTATATAATACCCTACACCTACCTACCAATACGATAATGGGCATTGCGATAAGAATTTGGCAGTGTTCATACATGTAATAAGCAAACTCTCTGCCGATTTCCGTACTGATCGGATATAAAACACGGTTTCTACAGTGCTTACATGTCAAATCGGGTGTAACATATATATTGGGACTATGTTTAAACCTGAACCGATTTTCCCCGAATTTGGCAGTGTTCATACATGTAATAAAAAAACTCTCTCTGTTAAATTTCGTACTGATCGGATATAAAACACGATTTCTACAGCGCTTAAATGTTAAATCGGGTGAAACATATATATGGGGCTATATCTAAATCTGAACCATTTTCCCCGAATTTGGCAGTGTTTATTCATGTAATAAGAGAACTTTCTATGCCGAATTTCGTACAGGTCGGATGTAAAATACGGTTTCTACAGCGCTTACATGTCAAATCGGGTGAAACATATATATGGGGGCTATATCTAAATCTGAACGGATTTTCTCCGAATTTGGTAGTGTTCATTCACGTAATAATAAAACTCTCTCTGCCGAATTTCATAAAGATCGGATGTAAAATGTGGTTTCTACAGCGCTTAAATGTCAAATCGGGTGAAACATATATATGGGGACTATATCCAAATCTGAACCGATTTTAACCAATTTCAATAGGGATCGCCCTTGGGCCAAAAAAGAGCACTAAGCTAAATTTCATCACAATCGGACCATAAATACGACCTGCACTTTGATTACAAGAATACATGGACAGACGGACAGGCGGACAGAAAAAAATAAATATAAAAATGTAAAAACATATAATATAAAAATAAAAAAAAATATAAAAAAAATAAAAACATAAAAATATAAAAATATAATAATATAAAATATAAAAATATAAAAATATAAAAATATAAATATATAAAAATATAAAAATATAAAAATATAAAAATATAAAAATATAAAAATATAAAAATATAAAAATATAAAAATATAAAAATATAAAAATATAAAAATATAAAAATATAAAAATATAAATATATAAAAATATAAAAATATAAAAATATAAAAATATAAAAATATAAAAATATAAAAATATAAAAATATAAAAATATAAAAATATAAAAATATAAAAATATAAAAATATAAAAATATAAAAATATAAAAATATAAAAATATAAAAATATAAAAATATAAAAATATAAAAATATAAAAATATAACAATATATAAATATAAAAATATAAAAATATAAAAATATAAAAATATAAAAATATAAAAATATAAAAATATAAAAATATAAAAATATAAAAATATAAAAATATAAAAATTACAAAATAAAAAAAATTAAAGCATAAAAATATATAAATATAAAAAAAAGATATAAAAATTAAATATAAAAATATTAAAATATAAATATATAAACATTATATAAAAAAAATATAAAAAATAAATATAAAAATGTAAAAACATATAATATAAAAATAAAAAAAATTTAAAAATATAATAATATAAAATATAAAAATATAAAAATATAAAAATATAAATATATAAAAATATAAAAATATAAAAGTATAAAAATGTAAAAATTAAAGCATAAAATATATAAATATAAAAAAAGATATAAAAATATAAGAACATAAAATAAAAAATATAGATATATAAATACAAAAATATTTAAAAATTTGATTTTCGGATAGTTCGGCTTGAGGTCCTTTGTTGGAAATTAAAACTCGTTGAAATTCTACAGGTTCTAAATAATACCAACATATTTAAACATATCAAAATATGAAAAAACTAAAAACTAAAATATTGAAATGTAAATATATTAAAATATCAAAATATAAAAAATAGACAAATAAAAAAATATAAATATATAGATATAAACATAAATATATAACAAAATAAAAATATAAAATTAAAAAAAATAAAAAATATAAAAACATAAAATGTAAAAATAAAGATATAATGTTTATAAATGTTTATATTAACATATAAATAAAATATGTAACAGTTTTCCATAGGTCGCGACTCGAAGGACCATGTTCAAGCCCGTGAGATTTGAAGATCAGTTGTTAACACTTCAACACATATAAACATATGAAAATATAAAAACATAAAAATTGAAAACATTAAAATGTAAAAATATAAAAAATTTAAATTTTGAAATACGAAAATATTAAAACGTAAATATATTAAACTATAAAAAAATATATTTTAAAATATTTTTATATTTTAAAATATTTATGTTTAAATATTTTCATATTTCGAAATTGTGATACATATTTTTATATTTTAGTATTTTCATATTTTTGAAAAATGTGAAAATATAGTAATGTACAAATATAAAAACATAATAATAAAAAAATTTAAAAATGTTAAAACAAAGATATAATAATATAAGAATAACAAAATTATAAAAATAAAAAAATACAGAAATAAAAAAAATTCATACTTAAAATTGGGAACATGTCCCTTATATTAAATAAAAAATTATGTATTTTTTTCAGCGTAGACTGTCCTAAAAAAAATTTTTTATTTGAAGGAGAAAATTTTGTGTTGGCTTATAATATAATTGAATTTGAAGCATTTTCAGGAACAAAATTAAAAATCCTAACAGACATAATTTTTTTTGCATATTATTGGTTTATTTGAAAGATGAAATATTCCCATATTTATGGAAATCATTGAAGTGGCTGTCTCAGCTGGCTTCGCTTTGAAATAAGGGGCCCATAAGGGGTGATTCGTTTCATTAATTGGAATCATTACATTCATTTTGATACTGTTTCCTAATTGCATATATTTTTTCCCGCATTTTTACTCCATCATCGTTAAATATCCAACTTAATCAACCTCAAACACAGACCAACAATGAATAAATGTCTTTAGGCCATTCAATCAAGCAACACCTGTTAGCTGGAATTATTTGGCCAATCCGACCAAAATAAAAAAATAAATCTCACAATCAAGCTTGCAGAAAAATTAGGCAAAGAACAAAAACGGCAAAATTTGAAGTTTTCCAATAAAATGCTCAAAATTGGCCATGCTTCTGGCCATAAAGTAAACTTGAAATAAGTTTTTCAAACATTTTTCTGTAATAAAGTTTTCATTTTAAAGTTGAAAAGGAATGAATGAAAAAATTCAAGTTTATTTCTGCCATTAAAGGCCAAGTGCGTGTGTTGGGGAGTTAAGTTGTACAGTGAAGTTTTAGAGTCATTTGGGGGGCCTCTCCATTTGGAGTTGCGTTAGATGTCTTAAAACGCCAGAGAAAAGTACCAACAAAAATAGGCCCACCAAAAATACAAAGCTTAATTTTCAATGCTTCAAACACGAACGAACACGAACAAATAGAGAAACATTAATTTAGAGTTGTTTAAAAATGAATTTGTTAACTTGGCCAAAAAAAAAAAACAAAGCGTTGTACAAAATTTTACGCTTTGTCGCTTGCGAGCATTCATTCGCTGGAGAATTCCAGTGAAGAGGAGGAAAACACAACAATATTTTTAACTCGGTTTTCTGTTGGTGTTGTTCTTGTTGTACATTTTGTACAGTCAACCAAAATATTTAAACAATTAACACTACAACAACGTCATTTCGTCTGTTGTTTTTGTACACTTCAATCTTCGAGCTCTGCGTTTAATGTTTAAACAAATTATTTTAGGTCTCTTGTGGCGTTCTTGTCATGTTTTGAACGGAGACGACGACGACGACAACGACGAATTGCTAAGAAATATAGACGAAGAACTATTAATTACGATCCACCAAAAGTAGAAAACCTGTCTTGAAATCTAAGAAGGTCTCTTCAATTGAGCTACAACACGAAGAAGAATGGATTCGAAAGAAAGAAGTCGTGGTTACTAAGAAAACAATTTTTTTAAGACAAAAAAAAATTCAAATATAGACAAATTATTTTATTTATAAAAAATTTCTTCAAAAATGGAATTCCCAAATTCAAAAATAATTTTTTCCTGAAAAAAGTTTTGGAGACAATTTTTTTCTGAAAAAAGTTGCGGAGACAATTTTTTTCTGAAAAAAGTTGCGGAGACAATTTTTTTCTGAAAAAAGTTGCGGAGACAATTTTTTTCTGAAAAAAGTTGCGGAGACAATTTTTTTCTGAAAAAAGTTGCGGAGACAATTTTTTTCTGAAAAAAGTTGCGGAGACAATTTTTTTCTGAAAAAAGGTGCGGAAACAATTTTTTTCTGAAAAAAGGTGCGGAGACAATTTTTGTCTGAAAAAAGTTGCGGAGACAATTTTTTTCTGAAAAAAGTTGCGGAGACAATTTTTGTCTGAAAAAAGTTGCGGAGACAATTTTTGTCTGAAAAAAGTTGCGGAGACAATTTTTGTCTGAAAAAAGTTGCGGAGACAATTTTTTTTGAAAAATGTTTGTGAAAAAATATTTCTATGATTTTTTTTTCGAAGAAAGTGTTAAAAATTTTTAAGACTTTTCTGGAAAGAATTTTTTTGGACACAATTTTTTCTAAAAAAAATAAGATGAAAGACAATTTTTTTCTGAAAATAATTGTTGAAAAATTTAAACATGTCGAGACAATTTTTTCTTGAATGAACTTTTTCTGATAAATAATACGAAGAAAATTCTTTTTAAAAAAACTTTTTCTAAAAAAAATTTTGGAGACAATTTTTTCTGAAAAATGTTGTGGAGACGAAATTTTATCTAAAAATTTTTGTGGATAAAATTCATTCAGAAAATTATGGAGACAATTTTCTGAAACAAAAACGTGAAGAAAATTTTTTCTGAAAAAAATAGGGAGAACATTCTTTCTGATAAAATGTTTACGGAAAACAAGACGTGAATAAAATTTTGTCTCAAAAAAGTAAGTGAAAATCTTTTCTGGAAAAAAATGCGGAGATAATTTTTCTGAAAACAATTTGTGGAAACCATTTATTTCTGAAAAATCTTAGAAAATTTTCCGGAATTTTTTTTTTATCAAAAATTTTGGAGACATTTTTTTCTTCGACTTACCACTTTATATGACACGAACACATTAGTAGACAAACTGAAACATACCTGAAATGAAAGGAAAAATATATCAATAATTACTATATATTTAAAGAAAATGTTTTCTGTAAATATTATGGAGACAATTTTTGCTGTAAAACATTGTGAATATAATATATAAAAAAATTGTGTACAAAATTTTATCTATAAAAAATTGTGTACAGAATTTTATCTATCAAAAATTTCTTAGAGAATTTTTTCTATAAAAAATTGTCTAGAGAATTTTTTCTATAAAAAATTGTCTAGAGAATTTTTTCTATAAAAAATTGTCTAGAGAATTTTTTCTATAAAAAATTGTCTAGAGAATTTTTTCTATAAAAAATTGTCTAGAGAATTTTTTCTATAAAAAATTGTCTAGAGAATTTTTCTATAAAAAATTGTCTAGAGAATTTTTCTATAAAAAATTGTCTAGAGAATTTTTCTATAAAAAATTGTCTAGAGAATTTTTTCTATAAAAAATTGTCTAGAGAATTTTTTCTATAAAAAATTATGTAGAGAATTTTTTCTATAAGAAAATTGTGTAGATAATTTTTTCTATACAAAATTGCGTAGATAATTTTTTCTATACAAAATTGTGTAGAGAATTTTTTCTATAAAAAATTGTGTAGAGAATTTTTTCTATAAAAAATTGTGTAGAGAATTTTTTCTATAAAAATTGTGTAAAGAATTTTTTCCATTAAAAATTGTGTAGCGAACAATTCTCTAGACATACAAAATTGTCTAGAGAATTTTTTCTATAAAAAATTGTGTAGAGAAATTAAAGGAAAAATATATGAATAATTACTATTTTTTAAACAATATATTTCCTATAAATATTTTGGAGACATTTTTTGCAGTAAAACATTGTGGATATAATTTTTCTACAAAAAAATTGTCTAGAGAATTTTTTCTATAAAAAATTGTCTAGAGAATTTTTTCTATAAAAAATCTATAGAATTTTTTCTATAAAAAATTGTGTAGAGAATTTTTTCTATAACAAATTGTGTAGAGAATTTTTTCTATAAAAAATTGAGTAGAGAATTTTTTCTATAAAAAATTGAGTAGAGGTTTTTTTTGTATAAAAAATTGTGTAGAGAATTTTTTCTATAAAAATTGTGTAAAGAATTTTTTCTATAAGAAATTGTAGAGATTTTTGACTATAAAAATTGTGTAGAGAATTTTTTCTATAAAAAATTTCTATAAAAAATTGTCTAGAGAATTTTATCTATAAAAAATTGTGTAGAGAATTTTTTCTATAAAAAATTATCTAGAGAATTTTTTCTATAAAAAATTGTCTAGAGAATTTTTTCTATAAGAAATTTTCTAGAGAATTTTTTTTTCTATACAAAATTGTCTCGAGAATTTTTACTAACTATTTAGAGAATTTTTCTACAAAAAATTGTCTAGAGAATTTTTTCTATAAAAAATTGTGTAGAGTATTTTTATACCCTCACTTTAGTGTGACGAGGGTATATATCATTTGCTACGAAAAAAAGTGTAACACATCGAAGGAGTGATCTAAGACCCTAAGTATGTTCGGCGGATATTCGTTTTGGGTCATTTTAAGACGAATGAGCAATGTCCGTCCGTCCGTCTGTCTGTCTGTCTGTCTGTCTGTCTATCTGTCTGTCTGTCTGTGTGTCTGCTGGCTGGTGCGCACGATAACTCTCGAAAGGAGTAACCGATTGACTTCAAATTTGGTACGTGGTAATATTTTTTTCTATCTCCGGCTAAGTTCGAAGATGGGCCATATTGGTCCACTCCTTCTAGTACCTCCCCCACAAAGTGTTAAAATGTTGTGAAATATTGAATCTTTAATAACTGCTATACTACTTATTCGAATCTTCTGAAATTCCACACATAGCATTAGTTTATTAGTCGCTATCAACTCGAGAAAAATGGGCCATGTTGCTACGCCCCTTTTGGTACCTCCCACACAAATGCACCATTTTGCACCAAGAGTTAACAGCTTATAACATTAATACCAGTGCATAAAAATACTTGACATTTTGTACAGTATTATGCTTTTATATTGCCTACAGTCCAGGGAAAAATGGGTGTTGTTGTCACGCCCCTTTTGGTACCTCCCACACAAAGGTACCTTTTTGCACCAAAAGTTAACAGCTTATAACATTAAAACCAGTGTATAAAAATACTTGAAATTTTTTACAGTGTAATGTTTTTATAGTGTCTATAACCCTGTGAAAAATGGGCGTTATTGCCATGCCCCTTTTTGTACCTCCCACACAAAATTCCAAAATCATACCACAATTTAATGTCTATAATAATAATAATTCGAGTAATATTCAATATTACATTACTCACAAAGTGAGGGTATACCTTAGTCGGTTTACCCGACTGAAACTTTCTTACTTGTTTATATACAAAATTGTCTAGAGATTTTTTTCTATAAAAATTGAGGTTTTTTTCTATACAAAATTGATTTTTTTCTATAAGAAATTGTCTAGAGAATTTTTTCTATAAAAAATTGTCTAGAGAATTTTTTCTATAAACAACTGTCTAAAGATTTTTTTCTACAAAAAATTGTCTAAAGATTTTGTTCCATAAAAAATGTCTAGAGAATTTTTTCTATTAAAAATCTATAGATCTGAATCGATAAATATTTTTAGTTATAAATTATATTCGTGTATCTATTAATGATTTTATGATTTTTTGAACTATAATTTTATGTATTTATGACCTTTTACAGTTTAAAGATTTATGGTTTATTTATACAAAAATATATATGTTATTTTCTAGATTATCTTTGATATACTCTGTATGTTCTCTAATGTATTTTTCTCATTTAGTTCTCTATTATTATCACAGCCACAGTCACAGTCACCATGACAATGGTAATGTCGTTTGCTTGAGTTTAGTTTGCGTTTTGCTTTCAAAACGTATCATTCGCTTATTTTCAAATAAAATTTTCTAAAGAATTTTTGAAGAGGTGGCAAGAAGCTCCCATCCATCCATCCATCGAAACAACCACAATGATGCGTCGTTGTTGTCATTAGTTTTGAGCTAGAGTTTATTTCAGGGAAAAGTTGTTGAAAAAAATTATCTTCATAGCCTGCTGTGTCACTTGTGGCATTTATGCACTGCAAAAAATATACTTGAGGTTGTCGATTCCTTTATTTTTTCCATAATATCTTCATAATTTATTTAGATTTATTTATTGAATGTTTTCACATTCGAATTGTTCAGCTTTTCGATCAACTCTTCCTTTCGAAAGAGAGGTTTTTGTGGTGTATTGGAAAAGATAAGACACTGCGCTCTGAAAGCCATGTAAACACATACCCTTATACGTATTTCAATCCTGTGCGGGGATATCATCAGAGGGTCTTATACATGACACACAGTGTGAGCTTGTAGTTGTGGCGATCATCACTTGTATATATACCAATCTACAAAGAAATTTGCATATGGGAATTATATATACCTACGAAGAATGCGTACAAGTCACACAGCCAAAGCTTTAAGCGAGACTTAAATTCACCATTTTCACCACCCATGTGACTGGTAAGGGTTGCCAGTTCGACACAGTTGTCTCTACACCAATCGCCAGGTAGATGGCGTGGATTCTGAGATTAGTTGGACGATTAGAAAGACTTTACTACATTTCAGTAAGCATAGTATTTTTTTTTTTTGTTGAATATCAAATATTTTATGTTATTATTTAGAATTCATTAACACTGCGTGTTGAAGATGAGCAAGCTTCTTTCTAATTGTATTTAGGCGGGCTGATCCTTATTATTTAAATGTTTTTTAGAAGTTTTTTGTTAATGATCGATTTAATTTTTATTTAGATTTATTTATTGAATGTTTTCACATTCGAATTGTTCAGCTTTTCGATCAACTCTTCCTTTCGAAAGAGAGGTTTTTGTGGTGTATTGGAAAAGATAAGACACTGCGCTCTGAAAGCCATGTAAACACATACCCTTATACGTATTTCAATCCTGTGCGGGGATATCATCAGAGGGTTTTATACATGACACAGTGTGAGCTTGTAGTTGTGGCGATCATCACTTGTATATATACCAATCTACAAAGAAATTTGCATATGGGAATTATATATACCTACGAAGAAAGCGCATAATTTATATCATTAACTTTGTCAAGTGTTCCACCACAGTCACCGTCGGTTGGTGGCATGGAGCACCACGTCACCATTGTTCTGTGCAGCTATGGATGCAAGTTCGAACATTGCCACTTGTGGCATTTACCAAACACACACGCAGGCGGTAGCAACTCCGCTCCGCTGTCTTGCATTAGGAATAACACTTTTGTTGCGACTGTTTAGAATGGCTGAAATTCTAAGTCACATAATGCCGCCCCTTGAATTGTTAGTTTGTCTGTCCGACCGTACGTTCGTCCAACTATTCGTCCGTCTGAGCTCGTGGTACATCCGTTCCAGAGAATTTTGTCATTTGTCGTAAGTTCGTTCGTTTGGTTCGGTCGGTGTGGGTCGTTTGTTCCTTAATCACTTTTGTCATTTCATTTGGCGAACGGAACCAACGAAAGTATTTGCAATCTTTGAAATGAGTGCACTGAAAAAAATCGGGTTAGTTTCAAAGATTTTGCTGCAAAGACGTCTTAATCTTTAAAATAAAGAGAAGTTATAAAAATTATGGCTTTATGAATGAAGGAAATAATAAAATAGTGAAATAATGAAATAATGAAATAATGAAATATTGGAAAAATGAAATAATGAAATAATGAAATAATGAAATAATGAAATAATGAAATAATGAAATAATGAAATAATGAAATAATGAAATAATGAAATAATGAAATAATGAAATAATGAAATAATGAAATAATGAAATAATGAAATAATGAAATAATGAAATAATGAAATAATGAAATAATGAAATAATGAAATAATGAAATAATGAAATAATGAAATAATGAAATAATGAAATAATGAAATAATGAAATAATGAAATAATGAAATAATGAAATAATGAAATAATGAAATAATGAAATAATGAAATAATGAAATAATGAAATAATGAAATAATGAAATAATGAAATAATGAAATAATGAAATAATGAAATAATGAAATAATGAAATAATGAAATAATGAAATAATGAAATAATGAAATAATGAAATAATGAAATAATGAAATAATGAAATAATGAAATAATGAAATAATGAAATAATGAAATAATGAAATAATGAAATAATGAAATAATGAAATAATGAAATAATGAAATAATGAAATAATGAAATAATGAAATAATGAAATAATGAAATAATGAAATAATGAAATAATGAAATAATGAAATAATGAAATAATGAAATAATGAAATAATGAAATAATGAAATAATGAAATAATGAAATAATGAAATAATGAAATAATGAAATAATGAAATAATGAAATAATGAAATAATGAAATAATGAAATAATGAAATAATGAAATAATGAAATAATGAAATAATGAAATAATGAAATAATGAAATAATGAAATAATGAAATAATGAAATAATGAAATAATGAAATAATGAAATAATGAAATAATGAAATAATGAAATAATGAAATAATGAAATAATGAAATAATGAAATAATGAAATAATGAAATAATGAAATAATGAAATAATGAAATAATGAAATAATGAAATAATGAAATAATGAAATAATGAAATAATGAAATAATGAAATAATGAAATAATGAAATAATGAAATAATGAAATAATGAAATAATGAAATAATGAAATAATGAAATAATGAAATAATGAAATAATGAAATAATGAAATAATGAAATAATGAAATAATGAAATAATGAAATAATTAAATAATGAAATAATGAAATAATGAAATAATGAAATAATGAAATAATGAAATAATGAAATAATGAAATAATGAAATAATGAAATAATGAAATAATGAAATAATGAAATAATGAAATAATGAAATAATCAAATAATGAAATAATGAAATAATGAAATAATGAAATAATGAAATAATGAAATAATGAAATAATGAAATAATGAAATAATGAAATAATGAAATAATGAAATAATGAAATAATGAAATAATGAAATAATGAAATAATGAATAATGAAATAATGAAATAATGAAATAATGAAATAATGAAATAATGAAATAATGAAATAATGAAATAATGAAATAATGAAATAATGAAATAATGAAATAATGAAATAATGAAATAATGAAATAATGAAATAATGAAATAATGAAATAATGAAATAATGAAATAATGAAATAATGAAATAATGAAATAATGAAATAATGAAATAATGAAATAATGAAATAATGAAATAATGAAATAATGAAATAATGAAATAATGAAATAATGAAATAATGAAATAATGAAATAATGAAATAATGAAATAATGAAATAATGAAATAATGAAATAATGAAATAATGAAATAATGAAATAATGAAATAATGAAATAATGAAATAATGAAATAATGAAATAATGAAATAATGAAATAATGAAATAATGAAATAATGAAAATAATGAAATAATGAAATAATGAAATAATGAAATAATGAAATAATGAAATAATGAAATAATGAAATAATGAAATAATGAAATAATGAAATAATGAAATTATGAAATAATGAAATAATGAAATAATGAAATAATGAAATAATGAAATAATGAAATAATGAAATAATGAAATAATGAAATAATGAAATAATGAAATAATGAAATAATGAAATAATGAAATAATGAAATAATGAAATAATGAAATAATGAAATAATGAAATAATGAAATAATGAAATAATGAAATAATGAAATAATGAAATAATGAAATAATGAAATAATGAAATAATGAAATAATGAAATAATGAAATAATGAAATAATGAAATAATGAAATAATGAAATAATGAAATAATGAAATAATGAAATAATGAAATAATGAAATAAGAATAATGAAATAATGAAATAATGAAATAATGAAATAATGAAATAATGAAATAATGAAATAATGAAATAATGAAATAATGAAATAATGAAATAATGAAATAATGAAATAATGAAATAATGAAATAATGAAATAATGAAATAATGAAATAATGAAATAATGAAATAATGAAATAATGAAATAATGAAATAATGAAATAATGAAATAATGAAATAATGAAATAATGAAATAATGAAATAATGAAATAATGAAATAATGAAATAATGAAATAATGAAATAATGAAATAATGAAATAATGAAATAATGAAATAATGAAATAATGAAATAATGAAATAATGAAATAATGAAATAATGAAATAATGAAATAATGAAATAATGAAATAATGAAATAATGAAATAATGAAATAATGAAATAATGAAATAATGAAATAATGAAATAATGAAATAATGAAATAATGAAATAATGAAATAATGAAATAATGAAATAATGAAATAATGAAATAATGAAATAATGAAATAATGAAATAATGAAATAATGAAATAATGAAATAATGAAATAATGAAATAATGAAATAATGAAATAATGAAATAATGAAATAATGAAATAATGAAATAATGAAATAATGAAATAATGAAATAATGAAATAATGAAATAATGAAATAATGAAATAATGAAATAATGAAATAATGAAATAATGAAATAATGAAATAATGAAATAATGAAATAATGAAATAATGAAATAATGAAATAATGAAATAATGAAATAATGAAATAATGAAATAATGAAATAATGAAATAATGAAATAATGAAATAATGAAATAATGAAATAATGAAATAATGAAATAATGAAATAATGAAATAATGAAATAATGAAATAAGAAATAATGAAATAATGAAATAATGAAATAATGAAATAATGAAATAATGAAATAATGAAATAATGAAATAATGAAATAATGAAATAATGAAATAATGAAATAATGAAATAATGAAATAATGAAATAATGAAATAATGAAATAATGAAATAATGAAATAATGAAATAATGAAATAATGAAATAATGAAATAATGAAATAATGAAATAATGAAATAATGAAATAATGAAATAATGAAATAATGAAATAATGAAATAATGAAATAATGAAATAATGACATAATGAAATAATGAAATAATGATATAATGATATAATGATATAATGAAATAATGATATAATGAAATAATGAAATAATGAAATAATGAAATAATGAAATAATGAAATAATGAAATAATGAAATAATGAAATAATGAAATAATGAAATAATGAAATAATGAAATAATGAAATAATGAAATAATGAAATAATGAAATAATGAAATAATGAAATAATGAAATAATGAAATAATGAAATAATGAAATAATGAAATAATGAAATAATGAAATAATGAAATAATGAAATAATGAAATAATGAAATAATGAAATAATGAAATAATGAAATAATGAAATAATGAAATAATGAAATAATGAAATAATGAAATAATGAAATAATGAAATAATGAAATAATGAAATAATGAAATAATGAAATAATGAAATAATGAAATAATGAAATAATGAAATAATGAAATAATGAAATAATGAAATAATGAAATAATGAAATAATGAAATAATGAAATAATGAAATAATGAAATAATGAAATAATGAAATAATGAAATAATGAAATAATGAAATAATGAAATAATGAAATAATGAAATAATGAAATAATGAAATAATGAAATAATGAAATAATGAAATAATGAAATAATGAAATAATGAAATAATGAAATAATGAAATAATGAAATAATGAAATAATGAAATAATGAAATAATGAAATAATGAAATAATGAAATAATGAAATAATGAAATAATGAAATAATGAAATAATGAAATAATGAAATAATGAAATAATGAAATAATGAAATAATGAAATAATGAAATATTGAAATAATGAAATAATGAAATAATGAAATAATGAAATAATGAAATAATGAAATAATGAAATAATGAAATAATGAAATAATGAAATAATGAAATAATGAAATAATGACATAATGAAATAATGAAATAATGAAATAATGAAATAATGAAATAATGATATAATGAAATAATGATATAATGAAATAATGAAATAATGAAATAATGAAATAATGAAATAATGAAATAATGAAATAATGAAATAATGAAATAATGAAATAATGAAATAATGAAATAATGAAATAATGAAATAATGAAATAATGAAATAATGAAATAATGAAATAATGAAATAATGAAATAATGAAATAATGAAATAATGAAATAATGAAATAATGAAATAATGAAATAATGAAATAATGAAATAATGAAATTAATGAAATAATGAAATAATGAAATAATGAAATAATGAAATAATGAAATATGAATAATGAAATAATGAAATAATGAAATAATGAAATAATGAAATAATGAAATAATGAAATAATGAAATAATGAAATAATGAAATAATGAAATAATGAAATAATGAAATAATGAAATAATGAAATAATGAAATAATGAAATAATGAAATAATGAAATAATGAAATAATGAAATAATGAAATAATGAAATAATGAAATAATGAAATAATGAAATAATGAAATAATGAAATAATGAAATAATGAAATAATGAAATAATGAAATAATGAAATAATGAAATAATGAAATAATGAAATAATGAAATAATGAAATAATGAAATAATGAAATAATGAAATAATGAAATAATGAAATAATGAAATAATGAAATAATGAAATAATGAAATAATGAAATAATGAAATAATGAAATAATGAAATAATGAAATAATGAAATAATGAAATAATGAAATAATGAAATAATGAAATAATGAAATAATGAAATAATGAAATAATGAAATAATGAAATAATGAAATAATGAAATAATGAAATAATGAAATAATGAAATAATGAAATAATGAAATAATGAAATAATGAAATAATGAAATAATGAAATATTGAAATATTGAAATAATGAAATAATGAAATAATGAAATAATGAAATAATGAAATAATGAAATAATGAAATAATGAAATAACGAAATATTGAAATAATGAAATATTGAGGTATCATTATCAATAATGAAACATCGAAATAATGAAGCAATGACATAATCCAAAAATTAAATGTGAAATAATGAATTTATGATTTCATGAATTTATGATTTCATGAATTTATAAATTAAGTTTATTTATTTTCAGTGTGTCAAATGCATGGATGGACGGACAGATACACTGCGTAAATGAATGGAATGGCTGATGTTGTTTGCTATTCCATCAGTCTGACTGTCCGTCCGTCCATCTGTGTGTCTGCTCAATTTTGAGTGCGTTGTTATCATTTCTAATGGCCGGGGTTTCATTCGTTCGTTTTAGCTATGCTAACGACGTCGTAGATTTTTGCAAAACTACTTGCACTTCCAGACCTCGTTCCTCCAATACAACCTAGCCATTCCACCCAAAACACAATTCATCCACCTTACAATCTCTTTACACATATATTTTTTGTTCTCCATTTTTCCATGTAAATTTTGTTGGTTTTCCTTTTCATTTTCAGCGCAATTTCGTTTTCGGTTTGGAAAAAATATAATTATGCACATCTATAATTACTATCAACACCATTAACTAATGCATAATAATTAAAATCGCTAACATTGTTGATGTTGCTGTAGTTTTTCTGCCATTACTGGCAAAGCAAACGACTTTAGCAAAAAAATGTTTTTGAAAATCGGCAAAAGCAAAAATTCAAGTAAATTACTAAAAACTCATCTTACTTTTCTTGGGAGTTGCCGCCAACAACGACGACGACTAAGACGATGCCTGTGGTAATAGTGAAAATAAATTTGCTTATGTTTGAACATTTTCTCAAAAAATAAATTGAAAATATTTCAATTAACATAAATTAGATAATCGGTAAAAAGTATCTTAAACCTTGCAGGTTTTTGTGCTATACAAAATACCTGACCTCGAGCTTGACTATTTATTGGCTATTGATAAATATGATTTTAATTAATCATAAGCTAATTCATATTTCAAAAAATAATCAACAATCTTTTTCTTAAAGAAAATTAAAAAATAAATTAAATTCAAAAATAATAATTAAAATCAATTTTTTACTTCCAAAAAATACACAACAAACTCAACAAAAAATAGGGAATAAATGCCAGTTTGATATCATCTCTACTTATACCGTTTCTACCTTAATTCTGGAAAATTAACAACACATTTTCAATATTATGGCCAATACAAATTGATACCATCTTTGCATATCCGTGCCAAGGGTTTACAATTTTGCTAAACCTCATATGCCTCATATTACTTTCCATAAATGGACCGACAGACCAGCCAAAGATCAAAGCAAAACCGTTGTTGGTTGTGAGATTAAATGGTTGGCGAACGAATGAATGACAGGTCTGTCAGGCGTGACGTCGTTGCGTTCCTTATAGGAATTTCAGTTAAATGTATATGTACAGGGAAAGCAAAGCGAACAAATTCACATAAGGATATTTTTTTACATCATAACATTTTTTACAACATATTTAAAAAAAAAAATTTATATAGTCAAAATGAAAGTCATGTTTTTATAGAAAAAAAAATCCATAGCAGTTTTTTTGGAAAACATTGGCAATACAATTTTTTTTAAAAAAATTTCAAGCAATTTTTACAGGAAAAAAATCAATGCAGTTTTATAGAACAAATTAAAAAGTAATTTTGTACATAAAAAGGCAATTTTTTATGTAAAAAATTATAAATTTGATTTTTTTTTTGAAAAATTGCCAAATTGTAAAGAGTGTATAGTTAATTTTTTCTATAGAATATTTATTGCGTAGATAATTTTGTCTATAAGAAATTATGTAGCAAATTTTGTGAATACATAAAAATTGTGTATGAAAAATTTCATTAAAAAACAGTTATTTCTATACAAATCTATATTAACATTTGCTTCTATAGAAAATAGCGCAAAGAATTTTTTCTAAAAGAGAATTTTTCTATAAAAAATTGTGAAAAGAAATTTTTCTATCAAAAAATTGCGTAAGGAATTAAAAATTGTTTCGTAAAAGATTGTGTATGGAATTCTTTTGACAAAAAAAATTGAAGGAATTTTTTCTTTAAAACAGTTTGTAAAGAATTTTTTCTATAAAAAATTGTGCAGAGAATTTTTCAATAAGAAATTGTGCAGAGAATTTTTTCAATAAAAAATTGTGCAGAGAATTTTTTCTATAAAAAATTGTGCAGAGAATTTTTTCTATAAAAATTGTATAGATAACTTTTGATCAAAAAATTGTGTACAGAATTTTATCTACAAAAAATTGTGTAGAGAATTTTTCTATAAAAAATTATGTAGACAATTTTTTCAATAAAAAATTATGTAGACAATTTTTCTTTTTTTGTGCGGAGAATTTTTCTATTAAATACTGTGTGGAGAATTTTTTCTATAAAAATTTGTGCGGAGAATTTTTTCTATAAAAAATTGCAGTGAATTTTTTTTATAAAAATTTGTTTAGAAAATTTTTTTGTGTAGTGAACTTTGTCTACAAAAAAATGTGTAGAGAATTTTTTCTTTAAAAAATTGTTTGAGAATTTTTTCTATAAAAAATTATGTAGAGAATTTTTCTATAAAAAATTATGTAGAGAATTTTTTCTATAAAAAATTGTGTATAGAATCTTTTCTATAAAAAATTGTTAGAGAATTGTTTTTATAAAAAATTGTTAGAGAATTTTTTCTATAAAAAATTGTTAGAGAATTTTTTCTATAAAAAATTGTTAGAGAATTTTTTCTATAAAAAATTGTTAGAGAATTTTTTTTATAAAAACAGAGAATTTTTTCTATAAAAAATTGTTAGAAAATTTTTTCTATTAAAAATAGTTAGAGAATTTTTTCTATAAAAAATTTTTAGAGAATTTTTTCTTTTCAAAATTGTTAGAGAATTTTTTCTATAAAAAATTGTATAGAGAATTTTTTCTATACAAAATTTTAGAGAATTTTTTCTATACAAAATTTTATAGAGAATTTTTTCTATAAAAATAGAGAATTTTCTGAAAAAAATTGTGTAAAGAATTTTTTCTACAAAAAATTGTGTAGAGAACTTTTTCTACAAAAAATTGTGTAGAGAATTTTTGTATAAAAAATTATGCAAAGAAATTGTTGTATAAAAACAGAGTAGAGAATTTTTTTAATAAAAAATTGTATAGAGAATTTTTGGTACAAAAAATTGTGCAGACATTTTTTTATAAAAAGTTGTGTATAGAATTTTGTCTACAAAAAATATGTAAAGAATATTTTCTATAAATAATTTTGTAGATTTTTTTCTTTAATAAATTGTTTAGAGAATTGTCTCTATAAAAAATTGTGCCGATATTTTTTTTCTATAAAAAATCATGTCGAGATTTTTTTGCTATAAAAATTGTATAGAAAACGTTTTTAATGAAAAATTGTGTAGAGAATTTTGTCTACTAAAAATTGTGTAGTGAATTTTGTCTAAAAAATGTATAGAGAATTTGTTCTTTAAAAAATTGTGTAGATTTTTTCTATAAAAATGTTTGTAGAGAATTTTCTCTGTAGCAAATTGTGTGGAGAATTTTTTGTATAAACAATTTGTAGAGAATTTTTTCTGCAAAAAAATTGTGTAGAGAATTTTTGCTATAAAAAATTGTGTAGAGAATTTTTTCTATAAAGAATTGTGTAGAGAACTTTTTATAGAAAAAATTGTGTAGAGAATTTTTTCAATAAAAAATTGTGTAGAGAATTTTTTCAATAAAAAATTGTGTAAAGAATTTTTTCTATAAAAAATTGTTAGAGAATTTTTTCTATAAAAAAATATTATAGAGAATTTTTTCTATAAAAATAGAGAATTTTCTGAAAAAAAATTGTGTAAAGAATTTTTTCTACAAAAAATTGTGTAAAGAACTTTTTCTACAAAAAATTGTGTAGAGAATTTTTGTATAAAAAATTAGGCAAAGAAATTGTTGTATAAAAACCGAGTAGAGAATTTTTTTTAATGAAAAATTGTATAGAGAATTTTTGGTACAAAAAATTGTGCAGACATTTTTTTAGAATTTTGTCTACAAAAAATATGTAAAGAATATTTTCTATAAATAATTTTGTAGATTTTTTTCTTTAATAAATTGTTTAGAGAATTGTCTCTATAAAAAATTGTGCCGATATTTTTTCTATAAAAAATCGTGTCGAGATTTTTTTTCTATAAAAATTGTATAGAGAACGTTTTTAATGAAAAATTGTGTAGAGAATTTTGTCTACTAAAAATTGTGTAGTGAATTTTGTCTAAAAAATTTATAGAGAATTTGTTCTTTAACAAATTGTGTAAATTTTTCTATAAAAATTTTTGTAGAGAATTTTCTCTGTAGCAAATTGTGTGAGAATTTTTTGCATAAACAATTTGTAGAGAATTTTTTCTGCAAAAAAAATTGTGTAGATAATTTTGCTATACAAAATTGTGTAGAGAATTTTTTCTATAAAGAATTGTGTAGAGAATTTTTTATAGAAAAAATTATGCAGATAATTTTTTTGTATATACAATTTTGTAGAGAATTTTTGGTACAAAAATTGTGTAGACATTTTTTTCATAAAAGGTTGTGTAGAGAATTTTGTCTACAAAAAACATGTAAAGAATATTTTCTATAAATAATTTTGTAGATTTTTTTCTTTAAAAAATTGTTTAGAGAATTGTTTCTATAAAAATTCAGCAGAGAAATTTTTCTATAAAAAAATGTGTCAAGAATTTTTTCTATAAAAAATAGTGTTTTTTATAAAAACTTAATAGAGAACGTTTATAATGAAAAATTGTGTAGAGAATTTTTTCTTTCTTTGTGTAATGAATTTTTTGTATAAAAAATTGTGTAGTGAATTTTTTTCTATAAAAAATTGTGTAGAGAATTTTTTCTATAAAAAATTGGGTAGAGAATTTTTGTTATAAAAAATGGTGTAGAGATTTTTTTTATGAAAAATTGTGAAGAGAATTTTTTCAATGAAAAATTGTGTAGATAATTTTTTGTATACAAAATTATGTACAGCATTTTTCTATAAAAAATTGTGTAGAAAATTTTTTCTATAAAAAACTGGGGAGATAATTTTTTCTATAAAAAATTGTGTAGAGAATTTTTTCTATGAAAAATTGTGCAGAGAATTTTTGCTATAAAACTGTGTAGAACGTTTTTACTATAATAAAACAACAGTGTATAAAATTTTTTCTATAAAAAATTTTGTAGAGAATTTTTCCTATAAAAAATTGTGTTTTTTCGATAAAAAATTATGTAGAGAATTTTAAAATAGTTGTGTAAACAATTTTTTCTACAAAAAAAAATTGGGTAGACAATTGTTTTTCTGTGAAATATTTTGTGGACCATTTTTTGCTATAAAAAAATTGTGTAGACATAGTTCTTGGAAAAATTATTTCGCCTAAAATTTTGTCATAATATCTTAACCCTTGTTTCTATACCAAATTCCATTTTAGTGTTTAAGTTTAAAAAGTTTCCTTCTTGCTTAACTATGTTAAGATTGAGTAAAACTCATTAACAGTTACTTTTAACTGAATATTCTGAAGCTGCAATGAAAATGGAACGCATTGTCATCTTGATTGCATACAGAAGTCATTACCAACCATCAGCCTTAGCAACTTCGGTTTGGAGTGGTGAATGGAATGGATCTTAAAAATAAATTGTTATAGCTTTTTTTGTTTCGTGGAGAATAGAAATGTTTTTGTTTGTCTTCTCTATTTTTGTTCATATTATTTCAGATATATACGAGTACACATATATTTTTTCAAAATTCCAAAACACTTTCATTGAATGGGCGGGCGTCCATTTCCATCCATGAATGGAAACAAATTTCATCTGTAAGCATTGAAATATAATTGTTAACAATTAAAAACAATTTCTTGGAATAATGAGTATCTCTACACTATTTTATGTGGAGCAATAACTGCGATGGTACACCTTTGCCTTGAGTAGGCTGGCATTTTATTAGGCTGACAAGATGAGGTGCTATCTGCAGTTTCGGCGAAGTGTCAGAATTGTTTGGAGTAACTTGTGTTCGGTAGCCCAAACCTAGTGTCCGTCCGTCCCTCTGTCCATCTGTCCAAGTGAGTTTTCTCAGAGTCGCTTTGGATTACTCGTAAATGGTGAAATCGTTCATTTTATATTTTTATAGACGTCATATACGCCACTCGCATCTCCGACTAACTACTATTGTGTTTGCTGTCATTGTAGCGAACTGTCGTTTAATAATATTGCCTTGCTGTCTTGTTCGTTTGTTTGTTTGTTGCTATTGTTATTTTTTATATACATATATTTTTATTTTATAGAAGAAATTAAAGTTGTCAAACAAGTAATTGAAGATGTGTTTTGTTTGGAGTATCTCTACTCTATTGTATTTAATAGTCGTCGTCTTCGTCGGCGGAGGCGGCAACAGCAGCAGCAAACGACTTCCAACATCCAAGAGTCTACAAAAAGTCTGAAACGCGTATGTGGTGGGGTTACGACCAGGGCTCTTGACAAGACCTCCATAGAGACCGAGAGAGAGAGAAACACATATCCACATCGTCGTCAAACGGAGGAAAGCAGTTTTCAAAAACGATGAAATGGAAGCCAATAAAAGTAGCTACGAGAATATTAATTTTAAGAAGATTGCTACTGTTTGATAGCCATCGTTTTAATAATTTAGACAATGACAACAAAGCAGAAATGGGCGAAATTAATGTAGTTTTTGGTTTCATTGTGGTCTTTGATGATGTTCGGTGTAAACTTTAAAGTTTGGTGGGAGTGACAATAAAAAAAGACCTAATCATAGCAATAGCATTGACAATTTTTCCTAAAACAAAAACATAGTGTAGAGAAGTTTTCCTATAAAGTTTAGTTATTAAATTTTTCCCAAAAAACTCAAAACTTTTCTACAAAATTGATGATTGAAAAAAAAATTTCGACTTAATGTCTATAAAAATGTTTATAGAAAATCTTGTCTACACATTATTATTACGAGTATGCACACAATTTTCATAGAAAAAATTGTCAACACAATTTTCATAGAAAAAATTGTCAACACAATTTTCATAGAAAAAATTGTCAACACAATTTTCATAGAACAAATTGTCTACACAATTTTTATAGAAAAAATTGTCTACACAATTTTCATAGAAAAAATTATGCACACAATTTTGATGGAAAAAATTATCCACACAATTTTCAAAGAAAAAATTGTCTACACAATTTTTATAGAAAAAATTGTCTACACAATTTTCATAGAAATAATTTTCTACATAGTTTTTATAGAAAAAAATTGTCTACCCAATTTTCATAGAAAAAATTATGCACACAATTTTGATGGAAAAAATTATCCACACAATTTTCATAGAAAAAATTGTCTACCCAATTTTTAAGAAAAAATTGTCTACACAATTTTCATAGAAATAATTTTCTACATAATTTTTATAGAAAAAAATTGTCTACACAATTTTTATCGAAAAAATTTTCTACACAATTTTTGATAGAAAAAATTGTCTACACAATGTTTGATAGAAAAAATTGTCTACAAATTTTTGATAGTAAAAATTTTCAATTTTTGATATAAAAAATTTTAAATTTTTGATAGAAAAAATTGTCTACACAATTTTTGATAGAAAAAATTGTCTACACAATTTTTGATAGAAAAAGTTGTCTACCAATATTTATAGAAAAAATTTTGTACACAATTTTTATAGAAAAATTTGTCTACCCAATATTTATAAACAAATGTCATAATTTATATAGCAAAATTTGGCACAACATTTTTGATAAAAAAATTGTCTACACAATTTTTGATAGAAAAAATTGTCTACACAATTTTTGATAGAAAAAATTGTCTACACAATTTTTGATAGAAAAAATTGTCTACAAAATTTTTGATAGAAAAAATTTTCTGCACAATTTTTGACAGAAATAATTGTCAACACAATTTTTGTAGAAAAAATTGTCAACACAATTTATGTAGAAAAAATTGTCAACACAATTTTTGATAGCAAAAATTGTCTACACAATTTTTGATAGAAAAAATTATCCACACAATTTTCATAGAAAAAATTTACTACACAATTTTTGTAGTAAAAATTGTCTACACAATTTTCTGCACAATTTTTGTAGAAAAAATTGTCAACATAATTTTTGTAGAAAAAATTGTCTACACAATTTTCGATATAAAGAAAGAATTACCTTCACAATTTTTAAAGAAAAAATTGTCTACCCAATTTTTATATTACAAATTGTCTACGCAATTTTTATAGAAAAAATTGTCTACACAATTTTTGATAGAAACAATTTTCTACACAATTTTTGATAGAAAAAATTGTCTACACAATTTTTGATAGAAAAAATTGTCTACACAATTTTTGATAGAAAAAATTGTCTACAAAATTTTTGATAGAAAAATTGTCTGCACAATTTTTGATAAAAAAATTGTCTGCACAATTTTTGATAAAAAAAATTGTCTGCACAATTATTGATAAAAAAATTGTCTGCACAATTTTTGATAGAAAAACATTGTCTAAATAAATTTTATAGAAAAAATTGTTTAAAAAATTTTTGATACAGAAATTGTCTACACAATTGTTCATAGAAAAAATTGTCTACACAATTTTTGATAGAAAACATTTTCTACACAATTTTTGATAGAAAAAATTTACACAATTTTTGAAAAAATTGTCTACATAATTTTTGATAGAAAAAATTGTCTACACAATTTTTGATAAAAAAAATTGTCTACACATTTTTTGTAGAAAAAATTGTCTACACAATTTTTATAGAAAAAATTGTCTACACAATTGTCATAGAAATAATTTTCTACATAATTTCATAGAAAAAAACTGTCTTCACAATTTTCATAGAAAAAATTATGCACACAATTTTGATGGAAAAAATTATCCACACAATTTTCATAGAAAAAATTGTCTGCACAATTTTTATAGAAAAAATTGTCTACACAATTTTTATAGAAAAAATTGTCTACACAATTTTAATAGAAATAACTTTTTACATAATTTGTATAGAAAAAAATTTTCTACACAATTTTTATACAAAAAATTGTCTACACCATTTTTGATAGAAAAAATTGTCTACACAATTTTTGATAGAAAAAATTGTCTACACAATTTTTGATAGAAAAAATTGTCTACACAATTTTTATAGAAAAAATTAATTGCCTACACAATTTTTGTAAAAAATGTATTGTCTACACAATTTTTATATGAAAAATTGTGTAAAGAATTTTTTATAGAAAAAATTGTCTACGCAATTTTTCATAGAAAAAATTGTCTACGCAATTTTTCATAGAAAAAATTGTCTACGCAATTTTTCATAAAAATAATTTTTCATAGAAAAAATTGTCTACACAATTTCTGATAGAAAAAATTGTCTACACAATTTTTGATAGAAAAAATTGTCTACACAATTTTTGATAGAAAAAATTGTCTACACAATCTTTAATGGAAAAAATTGTCTACGCAATTTTTGATAGAAAAAATTGTCTACACAATTTTTGATAGAAAAAATTGTCTACACAATTTTTGATAGAAAAAATTGTCTACACAATTTTTATAGAAAAAATTAATTGCCTACACAATTTTTGTAAAAAATGTATTGTCTACACAATTTTTATATGAAAAATTGTGTAAAGAATTTTTTATAGAAAAAATTGTCTACGCAATTTTTCATAGAAAAAATTGTCTACGCAATTTTTCATAAAAATAATTTTTCATAGAAAAAATTGTCTACACAATTTTTGATAGAAAAAATTGTCTACACAATTTTTGATAGAAAAAATTGTCTACACAATTTTTGATAGAAAAAATTGTCTACACAATCTTTAATGGAAAAAATTGTCTACGCAATTTTTGATAGAAAAAATTGTCTACACAAATTTTTGATAGAAAAAATTGTCTACGCAATTTTTCATAGAAAAAATTGTCTACACAATTTTTGATAGAAAAAATTGTCTACACAATTTTTGATAGAAAAAATTGTCTACACAATTTTTGATAGAAAAAATTGTCTACACAATTTTTGATAGAAAAAATTGTCTACACAATTTTTGATAGAAAAAATTGTCTACACAATTTTTGATAGAAAAAATTGTCTACACAATTCTTAAAGATAAAATTGTCCACAAAATTTTTGTAGAAAAAATTGTCTACACAATTTTTGATTGAAAAAATTTTCTGCACAATTTTTGACAGAAAAAATTTTCTGCACAATTTTTGACAGAAAAAATTGTCAACACAATTTTTGTAGAAAAAATTGTCTACACAATTTTCGATATAAAGAATTACCTTCACAATTTTTAAAGAAAAAATTGTCTACCCAATTTTTATATTACAAATTGTCTACGCAATTTTTATAGAAAAAAATGTCTACACAATTTGAGAGAAAAATTTTCTACACAATTTTTGATAGAAAAAATTTTCTACAAAATTTTTGATAGAAAAAATTGTCTAAAAAATGTTTGATAGGAAAAATTGTCTACAAAATTTTTGATAGAAAAAATTGTCTACAAAATTTTTGATAGAAAAATTGTCTACACAATTTTTGATAGAAAAAATTGTCTACGCAATTTTTCATAGAAAAAATTGTCTACACAATTTTTGATAGAAAAAATTGTCTACACAATTTTTGATAGAAAAAATTGTCTACACAATTTTTGATAGAAAAAATTGTCTACACAATTTTTGATAGAAAAAATTGTCTACACAATTTTTGATAGAAAAAATTGTCTACACAATTTTTGATAGAAAAAATTGTCTACACAATTCTTAAAGATAAAATTGTCCACAAAATTTTTGTAGAAAAAATTGTCTACACAATTTTTGATTGAAAAAATTTTCTGCACAATTTTTGACAGAAAAAATTTTCTGCACAATTTTTGACAGAAAAAATTGTCAACACAATTTTTGTAGAAAAAATTGTCTACACAATTTTCGATATAAAGAATTACCTTCACAATTTTTAAAGAAAAAATTGTCTACCCAATTTTTATATTACAAATTGTCTACGCAATTTTTATAGAAAAAAATGTCTACACAATTTGAGAGAAAAATTTTCTACACAATTTTTGATAGAAAAAATTTTCTACAAAATTTTTGATAGAAAAAATTGTCTAAAAAATGTTTGATAGGAAAAATTGTCTACAAAATTTTTGATAGAAAAATTGTCTGCACAATTTTTGATAAAAAAAATTGTCTGCACAATTATTGATAGAAAAACATTGTCTAAATAAATTTTATAGAAAAAATTGTTTAAAAAATTTTTGATACAAAAATTGTCTACACAAGTGTTCATAGAAAAAATTGTCTACACAACTTTTGATAGAAAAACTTTACACAATTTTTAAAAAAATTGTCTACATAATTTTTGATAGAAAAAATTGTCTACACAATTTTTGATAGAACAAATTGTCTACACATTTTTTGATAGAACAAATTGTCTACACATTTTTTGTAGAAAAAATTGTCTACACAATTTTTATAGAAAAAATTGTCTACCCAATTTTTATAGAAAAAATTGTCTACACAATTTTTATTGCTATTGCTATTATTATCATTACTACTGTGCGTTACTTTGTTTGTTGTTTAGCAATTTTAGCGGAAAAATGTTCAATGTCTTCATAAATAAAGTATTTATACCAATTGTGTGAATATCTCATCCCACCTAATCCTTTTCCTATCCCATAATCAAACAAACGGTGATCACATCGTCATCGCAACATGATTTTTATAATGGGTTTATTGCCATTTGCCTTTGTTTCTTGCAATTTTTGTTGTTTTGCGAATGGCCGCTCATCGAAGAAAGGAAACAAAAATGTCCATAAAGAGGCGCTAACTCTAATTCCAGTAACTGGAATTCATTTTATAAAAATTTAGGAAAAAGGTTCGCAAATGTTACTCTTAAAATAGAATTGATATTGAATGTTTTTTTGACTAACAATATATTTTTATACTGTAGATTTTTTCTTTTTTTTTGCTTGTGCCAGAGATTCCATTTCATTGGTTATGTTTTTGTTATGGTCATCACAAATTTAGAATTTGATACTTTTTCTGTTGTTATGGACAGAACACAAAGAATTCTGCGAATAATACGTATACAATTTAGGAAGTTCTTAGAATTATCAATTAATAAAAGGAGGGGCAATGGCAGAGAGATTGAAGGAGAAGGAGAAGAAGAAAGAACACTACAAGGCAACAAACAAATTAAGTAAGTTAATATCTTCTATTCGGTGTGGCACAAAAAGTTTTAGAAATCAATGTCATTATAAAGACGGTTATCCCAAATAGTAGTCTAACAGTACAAAATGAGGGGTGGGGGAAAAAAAGTGCTGCAACAATGTATTAAGTGCACAGTGGCTCTGATGAATCGATTAATTGCAAACAGATACCAAATTCTTTACACAAAATATGTTTAAGTTTTTTCAGAAACTAAAAGCTACTAGATTCCACTGTAAAAGATCTTATTTTTTGTCCATCCATTCCTGAACGTAGGCCCAGTGAAATAGGATACATTTTAAATCACATTGTGATTATCTTGAAAAAGGTGCCACACAAAATATTCTTCACATTTTGTTGTTGTTGTCCCATCAACAAGGCAACAACTTTAATTGGGCAAATCAAAAATTTAGTTTGAAGTGTCATCTTCAGTTTTCCTAAGCCAGTAATAAGTTTCCTCGTTATGGGGCTGACAGCCCCAGTGCAAAATTGACAACTTTCTGCTACGGATGTTGTTGAAAGTAATTAAATTTAAGTACGATAAGTAATGGATACAACTTAGGAAAGCAAAATTAAATATTCATTAATTCATCAATAGAAGAAGCTGGGGAATAAGTGTCAAGGAAAAAGCAGCACAGGTAGCAGTGAATTTTGGATGAGACACAAGGTGTAAGAAAATTCATAATATGCTTGATAAACACTCCCCAGTAAAAAGTAGGAAAATTGCAACCGACTAAGGTAAACCCTGTGTAATGTAATGATAAAGACAGTATGTACTATGACATCATTACACTGAACAAAATGCTACTGCTATCGTTCTCTTTTTTCTTGAATAATTTTTGTTTTAATATTTAATAAACTAATATTCTTAAGAACAAAAAAAATTAATAAGGATTTAGCGCTTTTAAATATAAAGAAAATGTATTTGAATTAAATAACTGATGTCATTATTCCTTGGGAACAAATTTCTTAGATTAAGAAATTTTTTCTTCACTTTGTTGTAAAATTGTGATAACACTATTCCATAGGAACATATGTCTTAGATTTTGTTTGAAAATTTGTTTTTTATTTTAAAAATAAGTAAATTTTGTAAGAACAAGAAGCTCTATAAAAATCAAAGAATGTGTTTCTTTGGCTTTGTATTATAAAAATAAAGAAGTATGCCATAATTCCAAAGCCATCATATATCCAAAGAACCAAAGTCTTAGATTCAAAGACATTTTTCTTTCTTGTTTGAAAAATTGTGTTGTTTATTTCAAAGAAAATAATGTCTTAGATTTAAAGATACTTTTTTCTTTGAAAGACAATTTTGCATTTTTAATTATCAAAATAAATACATTTCTTAAGAACAGGAAAACTATAAAAGTATAAGAATGTTTTTTAAATGTAAATAAGCATTGTTTTGAATTAAAGAACTGTTGTCATTATTCCAAAGAACCGAAAACCTTAGATGTTCATTCTTTGGTCGAAATTTTGATTTCCTATATTAAAAATAAATATATTAAAAATAAATAAAAATAAAAAAAGAATTTCTAAAAAAAAAAAAAGGTAATCGACATTTCTTTGGTAATTTCTTTCCTAGAGTAAATTGACTTTTTTGGTTGAAAATTTGTGTTGTAGTTGATTTAAGGATATCTTTCATTACCTGTTTTTTTTGGTATTTTAATATGTATATTTTTCAAGAACAAAAAATCCATACAAATCTAAGTGCTTCTTAAATATAAAGAAATATTTCTTTGAATTCAAGAAACGTTGTAATTATTCAAAAGGAACGAATGACTTAGATTTAAAGATACATACTTTTCATTATTTGGTTGAAAATTAGTTTTTTTAATATAAAAACAAATAAAGAAATTTATTTGTTTTTTTAATATAAAAACAAATAAAGAAATTTATTTGTTTTTATAAGACCAACAAAATTTAGAAAAAATTAGAAAGTGTTTCTTAAATATAAAAAAATATTTCTTTGAATTAAATAGCTATTGCCATTATTATAAAGGAACGAGTGTTTTATATTAAAAGACACATTTTAAATTTTTTGTTGAAAAATTGTTTCGTCTAAGATTTTAAGATATTTATCTTTTTATTTCATAATTCATTGATTTTCCTTATAATAAAAAAATCAAAAAAAAATTAAGTATATGTTTCTTAAATATAAGTAAACAAATTAATGTTTATGCACTAAATGTTTCGTCAAAAGCAAAGAAATGCATTACTTAAAATTAAAAACATTTTTCTTTTCTGGTTAAAATTGTTATCATTACTCCCAAGCACCGAATACCTTAGATTTTAAAAAATTCTTCTTTCTTTGGTTGAGAAATCAAATTAATTTCTTAAAGAATTATTAACATTTCCTCAAAAAATACTTTTCTTTTTTGGTTGAAAAATTGTTTTGTCATTATTTCAAATAAACGAATATATTAGATTAAGAGATATTTTTCCTTTCTTTCGTTGTTTTTTTTTTTCAATATTTTTAAAATTAATAAATTTCTTAAGAAAACATTCTTTGTTATTGATTTGTTTCGTAGATTAAAATGAATTTTCTTTTTTTGGCTGAAAATTTGTATTGCCATTATTCCAAATGAGCGACTGTATTAGATTTAAAGATATTTCTTTTTTGTTGAAAATGTGGGATTTTTATTCAATATTTTAAAAATAAATAAAGTTCTTAAAGAAACAATCGGTAAAAATCTAAGGATGTGTTTCTTTAATATTAAAAAACCTTTCTTTGAATTAAAGTAATGTTGTCATTATTCCAGAAAAATAAATTTCTTAGATTTAAGGACTTTTTTTGTTCAAAAATTATTTTTTTTTACTTTATAAATAAATGCATTTCACAAGAACAAAAAAGTCGATAAAAATCTAAGAATATGTTTCTTAAATATAAGGAAACATTACTTTGAAGTAAAGAAGAGCTGTCATTATTTCAAAGGAACGAATGTCTTAGATTTAAAGTAATTTGTTCTCTTTGGTTGAAAATTTGTTTTATTTTTCTATTTTTAAAATAAATAAATATGCACCTTAAAAACAAGATCATCGGTAAAAATTTAAGAATGTTTTTTTTTGTACAAAGAAAAATTCCATTGAACTAAGGAAGTGTTGTAATTTTTCAAAGTAATGAAGAATGTCTTAAATTTAAAGAAATGCCATTCCTTTGTTATTTTGAAAATAAATACATTTCTTAAGAACAAAAAATAGATAAAAATCTAAGAGTGTGTACAGAAACAGTTTTTTGAAATAAAGAAGCGAATGTCTCAGAATTATAGATACATTTATTTTTGTTATTATTGATTTCTTTTTTAGATTAAAAGGAATTTTCTTTTTGGGCTGAAAATTTCTGTCGTCATTGCTCCAAATGTATTAGATTTAAAGATTTGTTCTTTCTTTTGTTGGAAATGTGTGTATTTATTCAAGAAAAAATAAATTTCTTAAGAATACAATAGGTAAAAGGCTTAGGATGTGTTTCTTAATTATAAAGAACTATTATCATGAATTAAAGTAGTATTGTCATTATTCCAAAGAAATAAAAATGGCTCAGATTTTTTGTTCAAAAAATAGATTTTTTTTCTTTTAAAATAAATAAATTTCACAAGTTCAAAAAGTCGATAAAAATCTAAGAATTTGTTTTTAAATATAAGAAAACATTTCTTTGAAATAAAGAAGAAATGTCATTATTCCAAAATTTGTTTTTATTATACTTTTTAAATTAATAAATACCTTAAGAACAGGTATATCGATAAAAGTCTAAAAATGTGTTCCTTAAATATAAGGAAACATTGCTTTGAATTAAAGAAGAGTTGTCATAGTTCCAAAGGAATGAATGTCTTAGAATTAAAGACATTTTTCTTTTTTTTGTTTACGAAAATGTGTTGACTTTATTCCACAGAAACACGTGTCTTAAATTCAAAGATATTAATCTTTCTTTGGTTAAAAATTAGTTTTTTTATTTTGAAAATACATATGTAAATACATTTCCTAAGAATCCAAATTAGATTAGATTAGACAAAATCTAAGAATGTGCCAAGCAACATTTCATTATTTCAAATAAGTGTTATCATTATTCCAGTGAAGCGAATGTCTCGAGATTTAAAGACAAATTTATTTCACTGGTGTCTTTCTTAGAATGAAATCACTTCTCTGTTTATGATTGAAAAATTGTGTAGTCATTATTCCAAAGGAACAAATGTCTTAGATTTAAAGATTTTTTCTTTCCTACTTAACGACATTCTTTTTGAATTAAGAAAGGAACGAAAATCATAGATTTTATGACATTTTTCTTTCCTTCAAAACAATATTATTTTTTGGTTAAGTTTTTAGTGAACAACTTTGTTTCTCTGTAGTTACCTACCACGTAGTTTTTTATACGTCGTCGTTAATTTTTTAAAAATGCGTTCATTCATGACCAATCTTGTTGATTGAGGAAACCCGACAAAAAAACTATGTCCAGAGTTTATTGCGTTTTTGTTTGGTGTCTCTGTTTTAATTGTAACTAAATCCAAAATAAACAAATTCCAGACAATTTTCAAACCAATTTTAGCAGAGTAGAGAAAAAGAACTGCTAATAGCTTGAGATGGATGAAGGGACAAAAAAGCTGTTAATTATATTTACCCGTAAAAGTGTAAATTTGCATGCAAACATAACGTGTTTTTATTTTAAGCCAATCAAGCAGAGAAAAGTGTTAATGATTAAAATCGATATAATAAATAAATCTAGCGTAAAAGGCCTTATAAAAGCTACTTAATAATATAATAATGGTAAAAAAATTACAGAAATTTTACGATAAACGAAAAAAACTTTTTATGATAGTTTTATTTTCCTTTAATAAAAAAGAGACATTTTTACATTATAAGGAAAATAATTTACTTAAGAGAATTCCTTTTTTCATTCTCACGCAAAATCTTTAATGATTATTGAGTAAATCCCTCATTATCCCTCCTCAACATGTCACAAGGCTAATCCTGATTGCAAAACAATGTCGTGATACGTTTATAATGGCAACAAGCATCACAAAGCTTCCAACCACATCGTCTCATTAATAAATTTCAATTTCATTTCCCGGTGATAACTGCAGGACTCCCACTTATGGCCCGCAATTCCTTGAATGATACAAAAAAGAAAAACTATTTCCCAGTCATAGTTGCAAACGTTCTTAACTACAAGTGGGAAGGCTTTGGCTGGAATCGTGATAATGTTGCAAGAAATAATAAAGGGAAAATCCACTCGGAAGAAGAAAACAAGGAGCTTCCAAGGAGGAATTGGGGAGAAGGGGGATTAAAAAGGTTCAAGGGCTCAAAATAAGATTTCAAAGCAAAACAAAAATGACTGTGACACGATAATGATGGAAGAGTTTCAAATTAAATCCCATAAATACAAGGAGGGTTGTATAATGAGTTCAATCAAATACGGCACAAAGCAAAAAATATAACTCGTCCATTTTTTCCACAAAAAATATCAAAAATATTTATTTTATAGAAAAAATTTTCAAATTATTTTTATAGAAAAAATCTAACAAAAAAATTGTGTTAAAAAGATTTTTTCTATAAAAAAATAGTGTTGCCAAATATTTGTCTATAAAAATTGTGTTAAATATATAAAAAATGTATTTGGCAATTTTTTCTATAAAAAAACTATTTGGAAATTTTTTTTATAAAAAAATTTATTTGATTGTTTTTTCTATAAAAAAATTAATTTGAAGATTTTTTCTATAATTTATTTTTCTATGTAAAATAGTGTCTGACAATTTTTCCTATAAAAAATTTATTGATTGATTTTTTTTAATAAAAAATATAAATTTTTTTCTATAGAGAATCACCTGAGAATTTTTTCTATAAAAAATCGCCTTGGAGATTTTTTTTATAAAAAAATTGACGACAATTTTTTCTATAATGATTTGACAATTTCTTCTATAAAAAATTGAGGACCATTTTTTCTATAAAAAATTGAAATTTTTCTACAAAAAAATGTACTTGACAATTTTTTCTATAAAAAATTGGCTTGAAAATTTTTTCTATAAAAAAATTGACCACAATTTTTTTCATAAAAATATTGACACTTTTTTTCTATTAAAAAATTGGCTTGACAATTTTTGACGAATTGACGACAATTTTTTCTATAAAAAAATTGACGACAATTTTTCCTATAAAACAATTGACGACAATTTGTTCTATACAATTTTTTTGAATTGACAATTTTTAAAAAAAAAATCCTTGAGAATTTTTCTATAAAAAATTTCCTTAAGAATTTTTTCTATAAAAAATTTCCTTGAGAATTTTTTCTATAAAAAATTTCGTTGAGAATTTTTTCTATACAAAATTGCCCTGAGAATTTTTTCTATAAAAAATTGCTGAGAATTTTTTTATAAAAAATTGCCTTGAAAATTTTTCCTATAAAAAATTGCCTTGAGAATTTTTCTATAAAAAATTGCCTTGAGAATTTTTTTCTATAAAAAATTGATTAGACAATTTTTTCTATAAAAAATTGATTTGACAATTTTTTCTATAAAAAATTGTTTTGACAATTTTTTCTATAAAAAATTGATTTGACAATTTTTTCTATAAAAAATTGATTTGACAATTTTTTCTATAAAAAATTGATTTGACAATTTTTTCTATAAAAAATTGATTTGACAATTTTTTCTATAAAAAATTGATTTGACAATTTTTTCTATAAAAAATTGATTTGACAATTTTTTCTATAAAAAATTGATTTGACAATTTTTTCTATAAAAAATTGATCTCACAATTTGAAAAAATTCGGAAGGCAATTTTTTAAAGGAAAAATTCGTAAAGCAATGTTTTATAAAATTTTTTAAAGAAATAATTGTCGTAAAATTTTTTAAAGAAAAAAGTCGTCGATTTTTTTTATTAAAAAATATTAGACATTTTGTTAAATGAAAAAAATTGATTTGGCAATTTTTTTAATAAAAAATCTATTTGAGAATTTTTTTCTATGAAAAATGATTTGACAATTTTTACTATAAAAAATTTATTTAAAAATTTTTTCTATAAAAAAATTGACTCGACAATTTGCTCTAAAAAAATGGCTTCTGTTAAAAAAAATATCTTGAATATATAAAAAATTGCCCTGAGAATTTTTTTATAAAAAATTGCCTTGAAAATTTTTCCTATAAAAAATTGCCTTGAGAATTTTTCTATAAAAAATTGCCTTGAGAATTTTTTTCTATAAAAAATTGATTTGACAATTTTTTCTATAAAAAATTGTTTTGACAATTTTTTCTATAAAAAATTGATTTGACAATTTTTTCTATAAAAAATTGATTTGACAATTTTTTCTATAAAAAATTGATTTGACAATTTTTTCTATAAAAAATTGATTTGACAATTTTTTCTATAAAAAATTGATCTCACAATTTGAAAAAATTCGGAAGGCAATTTTTTAAAGGAAAAATTCGTAAAGCAATGTTTTATAAAATTTTTTAAAGAAATAATTGTCGTAAAATTTTTTAAAGAAAAAAGTCGTCGATTTTTTTTTATTAAAAAATATTAGACATTTTGTTAAATGAAAAAAATTGATTTGGCAATTTTTTTAATAAAAAATCTATTTGAGAATTTTTTTCTATGAAAAATGATTTGACAATTTTTACTATAAAAAATTTATTTAAAAATTTTTTCTATAAAAAATTGACTCGACAATTTGCTCTAAAAAAATGGCTTCTGTTAAAAAAAATATCTTGAATATTTTTCTAGTAAAAAATCGGCATATTTCTTTAAAAAATTTGACTACAATTATTTCTTTAAAAACAAATTATAAAAAATTGCGTTGAGAATTTTTTCTATAAAAAATAGCCTTGAGAATTTTTCTAAAAAAAAATTACTTGACAATTTTTTCTATAAAAAAATTAACTTGAAAATTTTTTCTATAAAAAATTTACTTTACAATTGTTTCTATAAAAAAATTTTTTGTTAAAAAAATTTACTTAAAAATTTTTTCTATAAAAAAAATTTACAAAAGTTTTTCTATAAAAAATTTAATTGGCAATTTTTTCTATAAAATAATTTACTTGAGAATTTTTTCTATAAAAATTGCCTTGAGAATTTTTTCTGTAAAAAATTGACTTGAGAATTTTTTCTATATAAAATTTCTTTGTGCACTTTTTCTATAAAAAATTGCCTTGAGAATTTTTTCTGTAAAAAACTGCCTTCACAACATTTTCTATAAAAAATTGCTTTGAAAATTTTCTCTATAAAAATTTGCGTTGGGAAATTTTTCTAAAAAAAAATTGCCGAGAGCATTATTTCTATAAAAATTTGCTTCGACCAAATAATTTTTACTTTAAAAAAAACTGGAAAATTTTTTATACGAGATTTTTTTCTATAAAAAATTGGCTTAAGAGTGTTTTTCCATAAAAAATTGCCTTAGGATTTTATCTATAAAAAATGCCTTGTCCATTTTTTCTATACAAAATTGCTCTGACAATTTTTTCTCAACAAAATAATAGAAAATATTTGCCATCCTTATCGCACTACCCCATTGTAATCCTCCACTTCATCTTCGCTATATTTATATTCTTATCGTGTATAGAAGTCATAAGTATGTTATTGTTGTTTGTATATGATTGAAATTACTTGTTTAAACGCTCTGGGTGGTTGATAACTGCTGATTCTTGTGATGTGAGCAGCCGTCCTTACTGCTGTTCCAGGATTCATTATTTTTTCGAGTTGAAAATGATTACTGCTGTTGTATCATTGTGTGCAGTGGGAGCGGGAGGAAGTCAAACAAGTAGATTTTGATTTGACATTTTATTTTTTAATCCTCCCCAGCATTTAATAATATAACATTGTTTGTGATTTAACTGCCAACTTGTTTGTTGTCCTCACTGACTGATTGACTGACTGACTCTGCCAGGCATCAGCGGGCATTTGCAAATAAATAAATCCTGTGGTGCAGGAAATGGTTTGATGAAGTTTTTCGCAAAATAAAATGTATGTCAGTGATAAAGTTTTAGAAAAATTGGAATTTCTTTGAATGTGATTTTGGTTTAAGAGATAGTATATAACAGCTTTGATTGCTAGAAATCCGGCAGATTAGGAAAATAATGTGAGAGTTATTGAGGTTTATATTAGGGAATATAATCGTCATTATAAATATATTGATAATTGTTAATAAATGGTTTTTACCTGACAAAAAGTCGAAATTCGTTAATTGTTCCCTTAATTGATTACCGGGAGTCAGTAAAGTAACCACTACGGCTATGAAGCGAAAAAGCTTTGGATTTGTAAATATTTTAGGTTATTTATTCAGATCGTAATCAAGTATAATATCAGCATCGGGGAAGCAATATATCAATATAATTGCTAAAAGAAATTGAAATACGTCAATCGTTCGTTGTATAGGTTACCAGCAGTCAGGGAAGTAACCAGTATGTGTATGAACCAAAAAAGGTCAGTAGTTTTACATAGTAGGGAAATAAAAATCGACCATTTTATCCATATCCATAGTTATAAAATATTATTCTTCCCCTTTTTTCTCACCAAAATAAACTATTTTTTTTAAAAATATTAAAAAAATAACACCATTTAATTATTTCAGGAAAAAAATCATCAGTGTAGTATGCCTCAAATTCGTTGCAAATCTATACAATATTATTCGCTTTTTAAACAACTATTGTTGGCAATTCATTTTAACCAGATGACGATGACATGTAATTGCTTCAACTTGTTGATGTCGTGTGTTGGTCACATGTAGTGATATATCACAAACTATGGCACAGAGACGTAACGGCGTTTCCAAGGAAGAATTAAGAGGGGCCTCTATAGCATCCAAAATTATACATACTATTTTTTTCTAATTTTAAAAATGTTTCAAAAAAGATATTTTATACTTAAAATAAAAAAAAATTTCGTAATCTTAAGGAAATAGTTTCCATTTTATGTATGAAATGTACTTATAGAAAGAACAGAAAACTCAATTTTGTTATAAACAAAATATATAGACAATTTCTTCTATAATAAATTGAGTAGAAATTTTTTTCTATAAAAAAATTAAAATTATCTACACAATTTTTCATTATAGAAAAGATTGTCCACACATTTTTTTTTAATAGAAAAAGTCTTCAAATTATCAAATCAACTTGTTATAGAAAAAAATTGTCAAGTACATTTTTTATAGAAAAAATTTATGTAAATTTTAATATAGAAAAAATTGTCAAATCAATTTTTTAATAGAAAAAATAGTCGTCAATTTTTTTATAGAAAAAAATGTCAATTTTTTTTATAGAAAAAAATGTCAATTTTTTTTATAGAAAAAAATGTCGTCCATTTATTTTATAGATTTTATAAAAAAAATTGTCAAGTCAAAATTTTATGAAAAAAAAATCGAAAAGTAATTTTTTTGTTTTAAAAAACTTGTAAATTTTTTTTAAAAAATGTCTGAAAAAAAATTAAATTTTTTTCTGAAAAAAATGGTTGTCAATTTTCTTGAAAAAAGTGTCAAGCCATTTTTTATAAAATAATTGCCTAGTAAATTTTTTTATAAAAAATTGTTGTTAATCTTTTTTATTGAAAAAATTTTGAAAAATTGTTTACTCAGTTTTTTTATAGAACAAATCGTCTACTACATTTTTTATAGAACAATTCGTCTACTCTATTTTTTTTTTATAAAAAATGTCCCACACAATTTTGTTTATAGTAAAAATTGTCAACACAATTTCGTTTAAAGAAAAAAATTTCTATACCATTTTATTTAAAGAAAACATTGTGGTCAATTTTGTTTATAGAAAAACTTGTCGAGTCATTTTTTTTAGAAAAAATGACGAGTTAATAATATTTGGAAAAAACGTCCTCCATTTTTTTTATAGAAAAAATTGTCTACACAATTTTTTTTATAGAAAAAATTTTCGACATAATTTTATTATAGAAAGTATTTTCTACACAATTTGTTTACAGAAAAAATTTTCTACACAATTTCTTTTTATAGAGAAAATTTTCTACACAATTTTGTTTATAGAAAAAATTGTCAACACAAATTTTTATAGAAAAAATTGTCAACACAAATTTTTATAGAAAAATTTGTCAACACAAATTTTTATAGAAAAAAATTGTCTACACATTTTTTTTATAGAAAAAATTTTATACTCAATCTTTTTTTGGAAAAAAAGAAAAAATTGTCTACACAATTTTGTTTATAGAACAAATTGTCAACACAATTTTTTATAGAAAAAAAATGTCTACACATTTTACAGATAGAAATTTAGAAAAAATCGTCTACACAATTTTATAGAAAAAAATATCTACGCAATTCTTTTAAAAAAATTTTCAGCACATTTCCATATTAAAGTAAAATTGCCAATAAAATTCTTTTTAACAAAAAAATTGCCTACACAAATCTTTTTTAAAGAAAAATGTACACAATTATTTATAGAAAACATTTTCCACGGAATTTTTTATAGGGAAAACTGTCTACACAATTTTTTTACAGGGAAAATTATTTACACAATTCTTCATAGGAAAATTTTTTACACAATTTTTTATAGGAAAAATTGTCTACACAATTTTTTATAGAAAAAATTGTCAAAATTGTCCAGACAATTTTTTATAGAAAAAATTTACTGGAAATGTTTATAGAAAAAATTGTTCCGACAATTTTTCTATAGAAAAAATTAACTGGACATTTTTATAGAAAACAAAGTCAATTTTTATAGAAAAAAATGTCGTAAATTTTTTATAGAAAAAATGTCAAATTTTTCATAGAAAAAATTGTAAGTCAATTTTTTATAGAAAAAGTTGTAGGTCAATTTTTTGTAGAAAAAATTGTGTCAATTTTTTATAAAAAAAATTGTGTCAATTTTTTATAAAAAAAATTGTGTCAATTTTTTATAAAAAAATTGACCTACAACTTTTTCTATAGAAAAAATTGTGTCAATATTTTTATAGAAAAAAATTGTGTCAATTTTTTATAGAAAAAATTTTAAGTCAATTTTTTATAGAAAAAATTGTAGGTCAATTTTTTATAGAAAAAATTGTTAGGTCAATTTTTTATAGAAAAAGTTGTGGGTCAATTTTTTGTAGAGAAAATTGTGTCAATTTTTTATAGAAAAAATTGTCAATTTTTTATAAAAAAAATTGTCAACTCAATTTTTTATAGAAGAAATTTTTAAGTCAATCTTTTATAGAAAAAAAACAGACCAAATCGTAAAAATGATCGTAGGAAGCCTATATTTTTTGTCAGTCAATTTTGTATAGAAAAATTGTTAAGTAAATTTTTTATAGAAAAAATTGTCAAGTAAATTTTTTATAGAAAAAATTTTCAAGCCAATTTTTTATAGAAAAAATTGTCAATTTTTTATAAAAAAAATTGTCAAGTAAATTTTTTATAGAAAAAATTGTCAGCTCAATTTTTTATAGAAAAAGTTGTGGGTCAATTTTTTGTAGAGAAAATTGTAAGTCAATTTTTTATAGAAAAAATTGTTGTAAATTTTTTATAGAAAAAATTGTCCTCAATTTTTTATAGAAAAAATGGTCGTCAATTTTTTATAGAAAAAATTGTCGTCAATTTCTTTTATAAAAATTATAGAAAAAATTGTAAGTCAATTTTTTATAGAAAAAATTGTAAGTCAATTTTTTATAGAAAAAATTTTAAGTCAATTTTTTATAGAAAAAATTGTCAGGTCAATTTTTGTAGAAAAAATTGTCAGCTCAATTTTTTATAGAAAAAGTTGTGGGTCAATTTTTTGTAGAGAAAATTGTAAGTCAATTTTTTATAGAAAAAATTGTTGTAAATTTTTTATAGAAAAAATTGTCCTCAATTTTTTATAGAAAAAATTGTCGCCAAATTTTAATAGAAAAAATTGTCGTCAATTTTTGTATAAAAATTTGCAAATTGTCAAATAATTTTTTTTTTTTTTTAAAAAATTGTCAAATCAATTTTTTATAGACAAAATTCTCGTCAATTTTGTACAGCCAAAAAATTTCGTCAATTTTTTTTTAAAAAATCGTAAATTCAACATGATTTTTATTGATTGCCGTCAATTTTTTATAAAATATAAATTAACAGTTTTAGTACTGAAAATCTGTTTGGTTACACAAATTTAAAAAAAAAATTGTGTTCAAAAATTTTCTATAAACAAATTGTTTGACATTTTATCCATAAAAAATTTACTTTTTTCTAAAAAAAATTTACAATTTTTTCTACAATATTCAATGACAATTTTAAAAAATGTTACTTCACAATTTAAAAAAAAAAATACTTGACAATTTGTTTAAAAAATGGAATTGACATTTTTTTTACAAAATGAATTGACAATTTTTTTTAGAAAAAATTGACAATTTATTAAATAATTGACAATTTATTTAAAAAACGACGTAAATTTTTCAAAAAAAATTGAGTTTTTTTTAAAAAAAGGTAAAGTTTTTTAATGAGATTGGCGGTAATTTTTTTTTGAAAAATGACGACATTGACGACATTTTTTCCAACAAAAAATTTACTTGACAATTTTTTCAAAAAAATGAATTTTTCCACAAAAATTGATGACATTTTCAAAAAAAAAATTGACAATATTTTTTTAAAAAAAATTGACGATATTTTTTTTCAAAAAAATTGACGAAAAATTTTTTCAAAAAAAAATACGAATATTTTTTAAAAGAATTTACTTGACGAGTTTTCAAATAAAAATTGACTTGAAAATTTTTTAAAACAAAATTAAAATTAAATCGATCATTAACTAAAAAAGCTGCTCATCTTCAACACGTAGTGTTAATGAATTCTAAATAATAACATAAAATATTTGATATTCAACAAAAAATACTATGCTTTCTGAAATGTAGTAAAGTCTTTCTAATCGTCCAACTAATCTCAGAATCCACGCCATCTGCCTGGCGATTAGTGTAGAGACAACTGTGTTGAACTGGCAACCCTTACCAGTCACATGGGTGGTGAAAATGGTGAATTTAAATCTCGCTTAAAGCTTTGGCTGTGTGACTTGTACGCTTTCTTCGTAGGTATATAATTCCCATATGCAAATTTCTTTGTAGATTGGTATATATACAAGTGATGATCGCCACAACTACAAGCTCACACGGTGTGTCATGTATAAGACCCTCTGATGATATCCCCGCACAGGATTGAAATACGTATAAGGGTATGTGTTTACATGGCTTTCAGAGCGCAGTGTCTTATCTTTTCCAATACACCACAAAAACCTCTCTTTCGAAAGGAAGAGTTGATCGAAAAAGCTGAACAATTCGAATGTGAAACATTCAATAAATAAATCTAATCAAAATTTACATAATTTTCAAAAAAAAATTACATAGTTTTCAAAAAAAATTACTGTACAAGAAAATTTGACGTACAAAAAATTGCAATTTTTTAAAAAAAAAATTGGCTCCATTTTTCGATACTAATTATGAAAATAAATAAATTCGAGGTAATTTTTTGATAGAAAAAAATATTGTTAACGAAATTTGTTATAGAAATATAAAGAAGGAAGGCCCTCCACATCGGACTCTTCATGAACGACTCTGGGTTAGGCGTCACACGCAGACGAATGTCAGTAACAAACACGACAGGACGACAACATGATGTCCTTTGGAAAGAATTGTTAGTTACCCAACAATAATATAATAAAAGTAATAACAAAATCTTTGATGATGACAGAGATTCAAAAACTATTTTCAATTAAAAAGCCAAGCTAGCTACAATATTACGTACCAGCCCCCCCCCCTTCCCTGAAAATGTGTGTGTTTGCAATGAGGATCTGGTGCCGAAGGACCATTTTGAATTAAAGCTGAGACTTGTTGACGCTGTCAGTTGATGTCCCGCTCACTCACACACACACACTCACTGGTCGACTCTGTTGTTTTCCTCGTATGTTGCAAATCATTCAAGAAAATAAATCTCATGCACTTGAACAGTTATTTACCGCAATCGTTTTCTGCTCATCGTCTTTGCATTCGTCGTATCTTTATGTACAGTGCAGTGCAGTGGAGTGGAGTGAGTGGTTGTCGTCTCTGATATAACAGAAGTTGGTTGTTGTTTTTGCTTCTTTAGGATGGGAGCAAAATTTTGCGGTACTTCTTGTCGCTTATTTTTACTACTTCATCTCCGTCTTCGTCTTTTTCTAATGTAATGCATGATGATTCTTGCTGATTTATTTGCTTCGGTGTGCTTCGTTGCGCTTCCTAATGCCATCTCCACTGTCAGACTGACAGTTTTTGTGCAGTTTGTCTTGCCCAGTTCGTCGTATGTTATTCGTAGTGAGTTGTTTTTGTTGCAGCTAAACTGTTTCCTCTATGGGTTTGTTTGTTCTCTAAAGCTCTTTTTCAAGTTCTTATTGTTGCCACATGTTATTGTGGAGAAAAACATACAGAAAACATGCATGTTCTTGTTCTGGCTTAGCAGTCTCTTAATATGACGTTTTCTAATTTTCTTGAATCTTTGTCTTTGACGTAGCGAAGGTCGAACGGAAAGTTTTCGAGAATTACATTTATAGTGACAAAGAAACATTTTTGTGGTACACTTTTCGGGTTGTTGAGGCACTGAAATGGTAATAAAATGTATATCCGGGGAAAGCTCTTGGGCCCAAGATGTGCAGAATCATATTTTTAATGTAGTTTGGAAATATTTTCTAGCCAGAAGAGTTAATTTAAAATGTTAATAAAATGGGTAGACACACATATATTTTCGTTTGTTCTCTGTAAGCAGAAAGCATGAGAGAGAAAATGGTGGTGAATATTTATTATAAAAGTAAGTGATAGGGAAAGCAATACCTCTCAAATTTTAATTTGTACCGTAACGAAAAATCTGTTGAATTTTGAGTTATTGTTTCGGTGATTTGTTATACTAAAGATCCTACATGGATTTTGTGGTACATATTTAGCATGTTTAATGCACTCAATTAGAAAAAAATTGTATAGCAAGCGAAAGCTTTTAGTCCAAAGATGTGCTGAATAATATTTCTAATTTTGTTTGATAACATTTAAGATCTAAAAATGTTTGAAATATTGACAAAATTATAAGCAAATACACATATTTATTTTCTTGCCCTCTGTAAACGAGTTTTAGAATATTACGTAAGAACATATGCATATGTTGTTAGAGAGAGAGAGAAATAGAGTGAGAGTAAGAGAAAATAACACTTAGATCTGAAACCGTTAATAAAACACCGCCAAATTGTATCTGTGTGTGTTGGGGTCGAAGGCTCGTTATACTAAAAGCCCTACCTGGATTTTGTGGTACACTTTTCAGATCTTTAGTGTACGTAAATAGTAATAACATTTATACCAAAAGGAAGCTCTTGGTCCCAAGATGTGCAGAATAATATTTCTAATTTAGTTTGGTAACATTTTATATCCAAAAATGTATAAATTTTGATATAAAAAAACACATTTTCTCACATTTCTACTGATTTGGAAATGAACCGGCCTCGTCGCTTTTGATTTTTTATGGTTTGAGGCTAGATTACACGATTTTTGCGGTCAACAGCTAACAACTCATGTACACTATGGGCTTTTATTAGGAAACATTTTCAAGTCATACACCAAAATTGTTTATAAAGGCCGCCTGCACAGTGCGACTAATGGTAGGGATCATTGATCGGCGGGGGTTCTGACTAACGGGATAAGTTATATCGGTCAAAAAAAAGTTATACGTGTCCCGGCGTTTCGCTGGGCTACGTCTAGGAATTTTACTTACTCCTTTAAAATCGCACAATATGTACAACCAGAACTACTTGCAAACATACCTGAAATGAAAATAAAAATAAATAATTAGTAACAGAATTGATCAACATTTTTAATAAATTCTACTCCCTCGCAAAAATACCTATTTTAATGGTTTTATTTTAAATAAAAAATGAACTTTACTCCAATGGAGTAAAGCATATCCCCATAAAAGTAGAACCTTTGCGATTCAACCTCGTATCTAGCATACTAAGTACTAGCCATGTCTTTGTATGCGAATGGATGGATTTACGTTTCATTATGTTTTATTTCCCGCAATAAATTTTGCGGTTACATATTTAGCGTTATATTTACCCCCCAGTTTTTGTTGTTGTCTGTGTGCGTGGTGTGGTTGTTGTCATTGCTAATGTTAATGTTAATAAACAACAACGACGACGATAAGAGCCGACACTACAAACACCATTAAGCGCAACTCAAACACAGATACAGAGAGACGTACAGTCAGCTAGACAGACACATACACCCATTCTTATAAAGAAGACTCTATCTATGCAATTCCAAATGAAGAATATCCAAAAATGTAGAATTAAAAGAGTCTGTAATTTCAGATGATTGTTTTATTTCTCTGTTCAAATATGCGCTAAAGCTGCAGAAGAATGGCACGAAGTGGTGTTATTTGTCTTTCTTATTAATCTTACGAAAAGATGCAAAGATAGAGTTTTGCTGCAAAGCAAAAGGAACTAAAAAAGAAAAAATTGAAATGTATTTTTACCAGCAACAGCGAAATAGTTGTTATGGTACACTTTTAAGGCCTTAGATATAATAAACTAGTACTGCAGGGCCAAATCATTAAATAATAAAAGGCTACACCTATTTTTGTGGTACACATTTAGGGACCTTTAAGCACTCAAATGCTAATTAATTGTATATCAATTGAAATCTCTCAAACCCAGAGATGTGCAGAAACCCATTTGTACTCTATTTAGGCAATTTTAATTATCCAAAACTTGGCTCTGCCGTTCAACAGGTAATGAAGCGCTATACCGATTTTTGTGGTACAATTTTAGGGTCTTTGAGGCACTTAAAAGGTAACAAGTTTTACAAGGATGGAGAGCCCTCATTTCAGAGTTGTGCAGAAACCCATCTAAGTCATTAAATAATAAAAGGCTACACCTATTTTTGTGGTACACATTTAGGGACCTTTAAGCACTCAAATGCAAATTAATTGTATATTAATTGAAATCTATCAACCCAGAGATGTGCAGAAACCCATTTCTACTCTATTTAGGCAATTTTAATTATCCAAAACTTGGCTCTGCCGTTCAACAGGTAATGAAGCGCTATACCGATTTTTGTGGTACAATTTTAGGGTCTTTGAGGCACTTAAAAGGTAACAAGTTTTACAAGGATGGAGAGCCCTCTTTCCAGAGTTGCTCTGCTCTGAAATCCTAATAAATTTTACATCAATTGAAATCTCTCAACCCAGATAAAATTTTTATATTCATTGATATCTGCCAACCGAGGGATGTGCAGAAACCCATCTGTACTCTATTTATGCAATTTTAAATATCCAAAACTTAGCTCTGCTGTACTACATCAGGTAAAAAGCGCCACACCGATTTTTGTGGTACAATTTTGGGATCTTTGAGGGACTTAAATGGTAACAAGTTTTACTAGGATGGAAAACCATCTATATAAACTAGAGCAGGAATCAGACCACATCGGTCGACTACCTACAGAATATACAGGAAGCAGACCACACTGGTCGACTATCTACAGAATTTAAAGGAAGAATATCTCAGCGTCTATAGAGAGGAAAGTGGCCTGACTCTATAATACAGATGAAGATATCAGTGCTCCGATTCTATAGTATACACTCAAAAAAATGTATTTCCTAAATTTTAGTAAAATCCATACTCCAATTTAGTTCAATGTTTTTATTCATATTGAGTTAATTTTTTCTTAAAACTGGGAAATTTTATTTAGTACTACAAAATTTTATTTTTTTTTTGGATATGCAGAATAGTTCGTTAACTAAAAATGAGGATAAACTTTTACTAAAATAATATTTCTTGAAAAAAGTTCGAATATTCATATATTTATCAAATTTAAACATATGCGGTGGACACCCAACATAGACATAAGGAAATTATGAACTAATAATGGAAAGCATGATTTTTAGGAAATTTTAACTAAAAATAATCATGAATCCTTATTTCGAGTCCATGAATTTGAACTCAAAATTAGGAAAACATACTAAAATCAAGGAAAAATAAACTATTTTCGGACTATGTTGTAGTGCTAAAAAAAAACAAAAAATTCTGTTCTTTTTCGTTCCGCAATTTTTATTTTTTCGCAAATCGTTACTTTCAGAAACTTAAATTTATGGAGAAGCATTAAAAATGTTACGCCCGCGACGAGAGTCGAACCGACAACCTTATGATAGTGAGGCGGACACACTATATATCGAGCTACGAAACTCTTTTGGGATTGATATGAAAATGTCATTCATAATAAAATTTCTTCGTCGCCTATAAATATAGTATATGGCAACTCTATTTATCATTCAATGATGGCAATCCTTTTATCAAATTCAAGTGTACATAAAAATACATTGTTTCGAAAATTTTGGGATATATAATTGTATTTAAAAACAAATTTTTCATAAAAATTTAAGTGTCTACGTAGCTCAGTTGGTAAACATGTGGTTCATAAAACGGAAGGTTCTGGGATCGAATCGCATTCGGAGGTAAAATTTTATATACATAATGTTCAATGTTTAATAAAATAAATTTCAATTCCTAAAATAAAGCAGAAGAGAGAAATCCAAAGAAGTAGTGGTAAGAGAGAGATTCCAACATATATATAAATGGAGGAGGAAAGTGGTTTTTTCTTTTTGCATAAATTTAATTAAATTTTCCTAAATTTGAGTAAAAATTTACTTGCAATAAGGGCAAAAGTATGCTGAATTTGCATAATTTCAAGTCCTAATTTGCTAGTATTGAGTTAATTTTCCCTATTTTAATTTCAATAGTTACTTAAAGGAAGTACGAGTTAACTAGAAATAAGTTAAAAATATTTCATAATTGTGAGGAAATGTATGAACTTGATATAAGGAAAAATAGCTTTAGCGAAATACGAAGTTCAATATTCCTACAGTTAAGTTCATTTTAACTTGCTCTAGGGTTCACTTTTTTTTGAGTGTAGAGGAGGACCTCAGCGTTCCGATTCTATAGTATAGAGGAAGACCTCAGTTAGAGGAAGACCTCGGTCCTCGCGATTCTATAGTCTAGGGGAAGACCTCAGTGCTCGCGATTCTATAGTGTAGAAAAAGACCTCAGTGCTCGCGACTATATTCTAAAGGACGACTTCAGTACTCGCGACTCTATATTCTAGAGGATGACCACAGTGTTCGCGGCTCTTTATTTTAGAGGACGACCTCAGTCCTCGCGATTCTATAGTCTAGAGGAAGACCTCAGTGCTCGCGATTCTATATTGTAGAAGAAGACCTCAGTGCTCGCGACTCTATAGTCTAGAGGATGAACTCAGTACTCGCGACTATATTCTAGAGGACGACCTCAGTACTCGCGACTATATATTCTAGAGGATGACATCAGTGCTCGCGGCCCTATATTTTAGAGGAAGACCTCAGTCCTCGCGAATCTATAGTCTACAGGAAGGCCTCTTTGCTCGCGATTCTATAGTCTAGAGTAAGACCTCAGGGCTCGCGACTCTATAGTCTAAAAACAGATCTCAGTGCTCGCAATTCTATAGTCTAGATGAAAACCTCAGTACTCGCGAATCTATATTCTAGAGTACGACCTCAGAGCTCGCGACTCTATAATATAGAGAAGATCTCAGTGGTTCGACTCTATAGTATAGAGTACGACCTCAGAGCTCGCGACTCTATAATATAGAGAAGACCTCAGTGGTTCGACTCTATAGTATAGAGAACCTCAATGCTCGCGACTCTATAGTAAAAAACCTCAGTACTACCACTTTATAGTCTAGAGGAAGACCTCAATGCTCGCGATTCTATAGTTTAGAGAAAATTCAAAGTGCTCTCGACTCTATATTCTAAAGGAAGACCTCAGTGCTCGCGATTCCTCAGTGTAGAAGAACCCCTTAGTGCTCACGACTCTATAGTATAGAGGAAGACCTCAGTGCTCGCGACTCTGTACTATAGAGGAAGACCTCAGTGCTCCGATTCTGTAGTTTAGAGGAAGATATCAGTGCTCCGATTCTACAGTATAGAGGAAGACCTAAGGGCTCCGATTCTACACTATAGAGAAAGACCTCAGTGCTCCGTTTCTTTAGTATAGAGGGAAACCTCAGAGCTCGATTCTATAGTATAGAGGAAGACATGAGAGCTCCGATTCTATAGTATAGGAAGACCTCAGCGCTCCAATTCTATAGTATAGAGGAAGATATCAGTGCTCCGATTCTATAGTATATAGGAAGACTTCAGTGCTCCGATTCTATAGTATAGAGGCAGACCTCAGTGATACTACTCTATAGTATGGAGTATCAATGCTCGCGACTCCTTTAGTCTAGTGGAAGACCTCAGTGCTCGCGACTCTTTAGTCTACAGAAAGTCCTAAGTGGTCGCGACTCTATAGTATAGAGGAAGACCTCAGTGGCCGAATCTATATTATAGAGGAAGACCTGGTCCGACTCTGTGCTACGACTCTTTAGTACAGTGCTCGCGACTCTATATTCTAGGGGAAGACCTCAGTGCTCGGGATTCTATAGTCTAGAGGAAGATCTCAGTGCTCCGATTATATAAAGGGGTTTCCAACAAGAGGTGTTATTTTGGTATTCAAAGAAAAATGCAATTTTTTGAGATAAATGATCGGATGTTTATTTCATAATAAAGAGGAAGGTATGCCGTTAATAATGAAAAACAACATTAGCCAAATGGCCACCACGACCACGCTTACAGGACCATATATTTTTCATGAAATTTTCCATAACCAAATCGGAAAGTGGCTGCGCTATGTCCTCGATAGCCTCACGAATTCTATCTTTGAGGTCTTGAATCGACGCTGGGTTGTCGTAGACCTTATCTTTCATGTGGCCCCAAAGGAAGAAGCCGCAAGGTGTTAAATCACAAGATCACGAGGCAAATTGTGATCACCTCTTCGAGATATAACACGGTCCGGAAACTTTTCCCGTAACAGAGCAATGGTTTCGTTGCTTGTGTGGCACGTAGCGCCGTCTTGTTGAAAGTAAACGTTGATCAGTACCATCCAACTCCGACCATAAAAAATCATTAATCATCTCTCGATAGCGCAATCCATTCACCGTAACTGTTGATCCAACCTCATTTTCGAAAAAGCAAGGTCCAATGACCCCGCCGGACCATAAACCGCAACAAACAGTCACACGTTGAGAATGGAGAGGCTTCTCTACAATAACTCTTGGGTTTTCCGAGCCCCAGATGCGACAATTTTGCTTGTTGACGTAGTCACCGAGGTGGAAAAGGGCCTCATCAGTCAAGATGAATTTGTATCGTTTGTATCGTTTTTTTGTTCTATCGTTTTTTGATCGTTTTGTATCGTTCGATGATCGTGTATCGTTCCATTTTTAGTAATGGCGTAGTTTCTACTTGTCAAATGTCAAAGAATAAAAGCTTCAAAAGTGACAGCTACCGAAATACAGGGTGATTTAAAATATCACCTCTTGTTGGAAAACCCTGTAGCGTAGAGGAAATCCTCAATCATCCGACTCTACAGTATAGTGGAAAACCTCAAAGCTACGACTCTATAGTATAGAGGATGACCTCAGTGTTCAGATTCTATAGTATAGAGAAAGACTTCAGTGCTCCGATTCTATAGTATAGAGAAAGACCCCAGCGGTCCGATTCTGTAGTATAAAGAAAGACCCCAGCGCTCCGATTCTGTAGTATAGAGGAAGACCTCAGTGGCCAGACTCTACACTATAGAGGAAGACGGCAGTGCTCCGATTCTATAGTATAGAGAAAGACCTCAATTCTCCGATTCTATAGTATAGAGGAAGATGTCAGTGCTCCGATTCTATAGTATAGAGAAGACCTTAGAGCTCAGATTCTGTAGTATAGAGCAAAAACCTCAGAGCTCCGACTCTATAGTATAGAAAAAGACCTCAGAGCTCCGATTCTGTAGTATAGAGGAAGATCTCAGAGGCCAGACTCTATAGTATTGAGGAAGATACCAGTGCAGCGATTCTATAGTATAGAGGAAGACCTCAGTGGCCTGACTCTGTAGTATAGCGGAAGACCTCGGTGCTCCGACTCTATAGCACAGAGGAAAACCTCAATGCTACGACTCTATACTCGTAGTATAGAGAAAGATCTTCCAAGTCGATATCTTACTGGGGTATATCTAAATATGAGCAAAACTATTTTCTATCTGAATTTGACAGCTATAAGAAGATCTGCACATTATGTGCTTTTGCATTTTAGCTATATGGAAACTGTTTACTTAGCAGCTTCTTACATCCAAGTACCGTTTTGTCATTGGAAGAGTTAAAATGAAACGCATCACCAGTCGACGACTAACTCCCAAGATGCTTGCAAAGATTTAAGAGTTTAACATAACTAAGATTTCTTCGCCTTCAACGTTGTTGATGTTAATGTGACTGATGCTGGATAAATCTTTAGCTCCTATTGCTGCTATTCTAGAGATTTTCAGCTTCTTTGGCACACACAAAATTTATGTGAGGTTTTTAATTTGCTGTGGCTTTTTTGCTGCTAGTCGTGTGATATCATCGTCATGCTCCTCGTCGACGTCGTCGTCGCTTGTTTGCTTCTCGCAAATGAAGATTTGTTACTATCTAATGGTATTTAATAAGTTCTGCAGGAGTATGAAGTGAAGGATTATTTTTTGTTATGGTCCCATTTGTCTTCTGCGCTGTTGAAGCTAGCAAAAAACGAAGCTAAAGAACAGTAACAACAAGAACAAAATGAATATGAACAGCAACAACAAGAACAAAATGAATATGAGCAAAAAGGATAAGATGAATCCTTTTAGTTACAGTGTATGTTTAAGCCATGGGCTATTTGTGAAAACAAATGATTCAGTGTTGGTTTACGAGTATATATATATATATTGTTTCTTCTATGACATGACCCATTTTACTGAAGTAGTGGTGTTTGGTTGTTGTTGTTGTTTGCTGTGGATGATGGCTGATGTGCACTTGGCCCAGAGGGGACTTGGGATGTTTTTGCACAAAACCTTTCCGAAGGGGAGTAAAGAGCTTAGTGGTGGTGCATTGAATGTTAAGCTGAAGCTGAAGATGCCAAGTGAAGGTTCTAGCCAAATTGTAAACCCTTTTAATGGTCAAATTTTGCAATTTTCTCTTCCTTTCCTGTTTACTTAAATTTAAAAAAGTAAACATTTTGTCTATTACCGAAAAAAATGTTTCCTAATTTTTACAATCGTAAGACAGAAAACTAAGACATTTACCTTTATATTAAAGAAATTGTCCTATTTTTTAAATATAAAATGTAATTATTTCGAAGAATAGAAGATTTTCGAACTACATATATTTCCACAAGAAGACACTGTTTGGTGTGATTCATGTCCTAGGGGATCATCAGTCATGGAATGATCGCCATGTCGGAAAGAGTGATCGAAAATGGGATCTTCCATAGTTGCGACCAACATTTGAATGGAATTATCTCTAAAAAGTAAATTTCAAAGGTAGATTTTTCGGGCCATAATAGAAAATTTCGACATCATATTCTATTTGAAGCTCTTAATTTAAAATAAGGTCTAAATGGATCAACCAATTATATCTATGGTTTTCTAGAAAAACTTCACACTAAATTTATGTATAAAAAAATTGTGGTGAGAATTTTTTTCTAAACAAAATTTATTAAAACGAATGGAATGACAATTTTTGTCTTATAAAAATTGCATTGCAAATTTTTTCTATAAAAAATTATTTTTAAATTTTTATTGTAAAAAATTATTTTAATTCCAATTTTTATATAAAAAAATTGTATTGATAATTTTTTCTAAAAAAATTTATTCCAAAAAAATTGAATTTTTGTCTAATAAAAATTGCATTGCAAATTTTTTCTCTAAAAAAAATCATTGACAATTTTTTCTATAAAAATTATTTTGAAATTTTTATTCTAAAAACTTATTTAAAAAAATTGCTTTATAAATTTTCTCTAGAAAGTCGTTTTGGCAATGTATAAAAAAATTTAACTGGATCGACAATTTTCTTCTCTAAAAAGATTACCTGTCAATTTTTCGTTAAGAAATCTTTATTTACTAATTGTATTGACAATTGTTAACAGTTTTTCTATAAAAATATTGCATTTACAATTTTCCCCTAAAAATGCACTGATTATTTCTCTCATAAAAAATTGCATTGACATTTTGTCTTGTAAAAAATCGACAAGAAACTTGTTCTCTAAAAAATACATTAACATTTTTTCTCAACAAAAAATGCCTAGAAATGGTGCTTACAAAATTTAGAATGATAATTTTTCTCTAAAAATGTTTCCTTACAAAAATTTACTTGAAAATTTGTTGTTGGCTTGACAAATTTTCGTACAAAATATTACTTTGACAATTGACAAAAAAATGCTATGCAATTGTTTCTCTAAAAAAATGCCTTGACAATTTTTTCTCAAAAAACATTTTCTTTTTTCTGAAAAAAAAATTTTTTCAATTTTTTCTTTAAAAAAATTGCTTTTGATAATTTTTCCTCTACAAAAACTATGAATTCTTAAAACAATTTTATTGTTACATGTGCTTTGCTTTGACATTTTTTTCTCTAAAAAAAAGATTTAATTTTTTTCTCTAAAATAATCTTTGAAAAATGTTTCTCTAAAAAATCATTGACAATTTTTACTCTAAAAAATTGCTTTGAAAATGTTTTTTCTAAAATAATCGTCGAAAAATGTTTCTCTAAAAAAATTTTAGACAATTTTTTCTCTATTTGCTCTAAAAAATATATTGGCAATTTTTTTCTCTAAAAAATACATTGGAAATTAGTTCTCCAAAAATTGCATTAAAAATTTTTGCTCCTAAAATGCAGTGACATTTTTTTCTCTAAAAAATTAATTTACAATTTTATACTAAAACAGAATTGAAATGTTTTTTTCTAAAAATTTATGAAACTTTTTTTAATTGCCTTTGCAATGATAATTTTGTCACTAAAAATGCATTAATATTTTCGGTCTTAAAAATTTCATCAAAATTTTTTTATTTTAAAAAAATTAAATTGACATTTTTTGCAAAAAAATTGCTTTGACAATATTTTCTAAAAAATTAATTTTTCATTTAAACGATTGTATTGACAATTTTTCTCTTAAAAATTGTCGGACAATATTTTCTATAAAATAACTGCAATCACATTTTGTTTCTCAGAAAATCGTTTTAATGTTTTTTCTAAAAATTTTTTTTTTATTAAAAAACTGCTTGACGTTTTTTTCTTTAATAAAAAAAATCTCAAAATTGTTTTGAAAAGTATTCTCTAAAAAATTGCTTCAAGAATAACTACTCAAAATTTACCAATTTTCTATAAAAATATATAATCATACCAATTTTTTATAGGAAAAATTGCCACACCCATTTTTTAAGAAAAACTGTCATATCATTTTTTTAAGAAAAAATGTTATAACATTTTCTTATAGGAAAAATTTCGAAATCCATTTTTTTTGGAAGAAAAAATTTTTTGTGGACAAAATTGCGAAATACATTTTTTTTTGTAGAAAAAAATTGCGAAATCAATTTTTTGGAAGAAAAAATGTTTTGTAGACAAAATAGCGAAATCAATTTTTTTTACAAAAAATTGCGAAATAATTTTTTTTACAAAAAATTGCGAATTCAATTTTTTTTATAGAAAAATTTGCGAAATCGGTTTTTTAATAGGAAAAATTGCGAAATAAATTTTTTTATAGAAAAAATTGCGAAATTAATTTTTTATAGAAAAAATTGCGAAATAAATTTTTTATAGAAAAAATTGCGAAATCATCATTTTATAGAAAAAATTGCGTAATCAGTTTTTTATAGAAAAAATTGCGTAATCAATTTTTTGTACAAAAATTGCGTAATCAATTTTTTTGTACAAAAATTGCTAATCAATTTTTTTGTATAAAAATTGCGTAATTTTTTTATAGAAAAAATTGTGAAATCAGTTTTTTATAGATAAAATTGCAAAATTAATTTTTTGTATAGAAACAATTGCGAAATCAATTTTTAATAGAAAAAAAAATTGCGAAATCTTTTTATAGAAAAAAAATTTTGAAATCAATTTTTTTATAGAAAAAATTGTGAAATCCATTTTTTTATAGAAAAAATTGTGAAATCCATTTTTTTATAGAAAATACGTTAACATTTTTTCTCTAAAAAAATACGTTAACATTTTTTCTTTGACAATCTTATTTATAAAAAAGAATTAATATTTCTCCCCTAAAAATAAAGTAAATATTTTTTCTTTAAAGAATTCTATTAGAAATCTTTTCTCTACAAAATGGTTTGGAAAACTATTCTCTAAAAAATTGCTTCCAGAATGTTTATTCAAAATTTACCAATTTTTTCTATTAAAAAATTTATAGAGAATTTTTTCGTATAAAAATTTTCTTGTTTTTTTTTATAAAAATTTAATTTTTCTATAAAAAAAACTGATTAAATTTTTTTTCATTATTATTATGAACAATTGAAATATATTGTCTATACTCGTTTTTTTTTTATTTGATCTGCTTTCATAGTACATATTTTGTTTTTGTACTCAGGCTCAAAATCGTTATTGTTGTTTTCAGTATATGAAAACAACTTTGTTAAAAATTAATGAAGAAGTAAGTGAGTGACATGTATTGGGGGCGGTTGTAATGGTTGGATAGACAGATCTGTTTCGGGAGCCACCAAACTCCCATTATCAATACCCTTATTACAACGATTACTTCAGTCGAAATTATTAAATATATACGCACAGCCAAGTATCATTAAACGAGAACTATTTATCTATAAACATTTTAATTTTTTCTATTGTAAGATAAAAAAATTAAATTTATTTATTATTTATTTAATACTTAATTTTAATTTTTTTTTTAAATTTGTCGTGACTTATTTGTTTTTGAAAAAAAAAATTCATAACAATTATTTCTATAAAAAAAATATTTTGACAATAGTTTCTTAAAAAAATGTCAGACAAATTTTTCTATAAACCATGGATTGCAATTATTATTTTCACAATTTTGATATAAAACGTTTTAAAACTTTTCTATAAAATTTGGAAACCTATTTTTGAGTAGCAACAAAAAATTGCAACATTTTTTACAACAAATTGCAAAATTATTTTTTATAGAAAAAGTTGTCAAAATTTTTTTAATAAAAATAAACAAACCAATTTGTTTATAGAAAAAAATTTTAAATCAATTTCTTATAAGAAAAAAATGTTGTTTTTTATAGCCAGAATGACATAACTTTTTATATGAAAAATGTGTAAGGCAATCTGGAATTTGTATAAAAGAAATTGGTACAAGTCTTATAAAAAATTGTCACAAATTTATATTTGTATATTTTTTTGATATTTTTAAGGGAAAAAGTAATAGATAACACAATATTTAATGCCAAAAAAATTTTATGTAAATTTTCAAATATTTTTTGCAGAAAGAATTGTCAAATTATTTTGTTTTTTAATCTGAACATCCTTTATAGTTCATTCAAATTCATAGATGTTTGTGACTCATATTTCCAGGGCGAACGTTCAAGGTAAAACCCACCTGCAAACAAAAACCCCAAAATATTGTTTTGTTTTCCTTTCTCGCAGATACGAGTATTGGTAGAAAATATATTTTCATTGCTATATTAATACTGATAATATTTAAAGACCATTTGGTGATTACTGTACCTTCTTTTCCAATTTATATACTCATATGCTTATCGTACGATATCCTATTACAGAAAACAGAAAAACAGCTCCAATACCAACGCCACCTCGTCCATTGCCAATAACAGCAGCCCCAGCAATAGCAATGGCAATGACAACGGCAACAGCAGCAATTCGTCGCCAAGAGTCAAGAAGTGAAATGAAATTCTCCACCACCGTTGACAAGAACCAACCAACAACACACAAGAACGTACGGTTTTCAATGTGATTTTTTTTTGTGTCTTTGGGGAGTTTCGTTTTTAGCCACTACAAAATGTAAAATTCTAGGAATTTGTATAAACAACAAATGACGATTAGGTTACCGCCGTAAATTAGCCATTGGAGAGAAAGAAATCCTAAGCCAGCAACAAGTACCAACCAATCGACCGACCTACCAAAGACATCAACCAACAATGCCACGAATTAAGAAAGCAGCTCTCATCCGGCCTTGGGGCGGACTGTGAACGAAAAAAACTGAATAATCGTTATGAAAAACAACAACGAAATCTTGGCATAATCGAAGGTCATTGCTGCGATTTTGAAATGGAGATGAATTGACTAGTGTTATTACGTATTCTATTTCCCAAAAGGGAGATTCGAAAACAATTTGTCATATTAAAACTAATGGATAATAATGGTTCGAACATACAAAACAAATTAGGAAAATTGGACTTAATTTTAGATTCATAATTCATCAATTTCTCTCACAGTAACATTAACAAAACTTGTTTAATACTTTAATTTTTGCGAAAATTAAAATATTAAACAAATAATTAACTTTAATGTAGACATTTAAAGAGACCATACAAGTAATTCTTATTCGGTTTGTGAATCTGCTTATCCAAAAGTTCGATTATTGAATTTTTAATAAAATGAAAATTCATCTCAGTTCCATAACACTACTTTACAAAAATTTACATGACATTCAAAATTGGTTGGCAATTTTTTTATAAAAATAATGACGGCAATTATTTCTATAAAAAAGCTTGGTTGACAATTTTTTCTATAAAAAAATTGGTTAATAATTTTACAGAAAACAGCGTCAAAACAAATTATTCTGTAAAAAATGTAACACTTCTTTTTATAATAATTAAAAAATAGTTTACTTTAAAAAAATTTTGGAATTTTTTCTATATTAAATTTCTTATTTTTTCTCTAAAAAATTCTTTGACAATTTTTTCATAAAAAAATTGCTTTCAAAATTTTTTCAAATAGAAAAATGTTTTGACAATTTTTGTCTAAAGGGTTTTCCAACAAGAGGTGTTATTTTGGTATTCAAAGAAAAAAGCCATTTTTTGAGAAAAATGATCGGATGTTTATTTCATAATAAAGAGGAAGGTATGCCGTTAACAATGGAAAACAACATCAGCCAAATGGCCACCACGACCAAGTATACAGGACCATATCCTTTTCATGAAATTTTCCATAACCAAATCGCAAAGTGGCTGCCCTATGTCCTCGATAGCCTCACGAATTCTATCTTCGAGGTCTTGAATCTACGCTGGGCTGTTGGCGTAGACCTTATCTTTCACGTGGCCCCAAAGGAAGAAGTCGCAAGGTGTTAAATCACAAGATATCGGTGGCCAATTCTGATCACCTCTTCGAGAGATAACACGGTCCGGAAACTTTTCCCGTAACAGAGCAATGGTTTCGTTGCTTGTGTGGCACGTAGCGCCGTCTTGTTGAAAGTTAACGTTGTCCAGATCAATACCATCCAACTCCGACCATAAAAAATCATTAATCATCTCTCGGTAGCGCAATCCATTCGCCGTAACTGGTGATCCAACCTCATTTTCGAAAAAGTAAGGTCCAATGACCCCGCCGGACCATAAACCGCACCAAACAGTCACACGTTGAGGATGGAGAGGCTTTTCAACAATAACTCTTGGGGTTTCCGAGCCCCAGATGCGACAATTTTGCTTGTTGACGTAGCCACCGAGGTGGAAATGGGCCTCGTCAGTCAAGATGATTTTGTATCGTTCGTATCGTTTTTTTGGTTCGATCGTTTTTTTGATCGTTTTGTATTGTTCGATGATCGTGTATCGTTCCATTTTTAGTAATGCCGTAGTTTCTACTTGTCTAATGTCAGTAAATAAAAGCTTCAAAAGTGACAGCTACAGAAATACCGGGTTATTCAAAAAAACACCTCTTGTTGGAAAACGGTATAAAAAAATTGCTTTGACAATTTTTTGAATAAAAAACATGCTTTGACATTTTTTTGAATAAAAAAATACTGTGACAATTTTTTTTCCATTAGGAAATAAATATTTTTGGAAATTTTTCCTATAAAAAAATTGGTTGACAATTTTTTTTACAAAAATGATATTGAAAATTGGTTCATATCTATTTCTATAAAAAAAAATAGTTGAAAATTTTTTCTATAAGAAAATTCTTTTCACAATTTTTTTATTATCCAAAAAATCCTTTCACAATTTTTTCTATAAAAAAAATCCTTTAACAAATGTTTCTATAAAAAAATTGCGTTGACAATTTTTTTTTTTAAAAATTGCTTTAACAATTTTCTATAAAAAAATTGCTTTGACAATTTTTTCTATAAAAAAACTGCTTTGGCAATTTTTCTTTAAAAAAATTGCTTTGACAATTTTATCTATAAAAAAAAGCTTTAACAATTTTCTATAAAAAAATTGCTTTGACAATTTTTTCCGTAAAAAAATTGCTTTCACAATTTTTTTCTATAAAAAAATTGATTTGACAATTTTTTCTATAAAAAAATTGCTTTGACAATTTTTTCTATAAAAAAATTGCTTTGGCAATTTTTTCTATAAAAAAATTGCTTTGGCAATTTTTTCTATAAAAAAATTCCTTTGACAATTTTTTCTATAAAAAAATTGGTTGTGAATTTTTCTATAAAAAATTGTTTGGCAAATTTTCTAATAAAAAAATTAGTTAAAAATTTTTTCTATAAAAAAAATTAGTTCACCTTTAGTTTTGTAAGAAAAATTGTTTTAAAATATTTTATAAGAAATGAATTGAAAATTTTTCCTATTAATTTTTTTCTATAAAAAAATTCTTTTCACAATTTTTTCTATATAAAAATCATTTCACAATTTTAGTAAAAAAATTGTTTTAAAAATGTTTTTACTATTTTTTATAAGAAATGAATTTGAAAATTTTTTCTATAAAAAATAGCTGACAATTTTTTCTATAAAAAAAATATTTTTGACAATATTACTTTAAAAAATTGCTTTGACAATTTTTTTTTTAAAAGATATCTGACAATTTTTTTCATAAAAAAATAGTTTTGACAATTTTTAGATTTGACAAGTTATTTCTATAAAAAATTGCTTTGACAGTTTTTACTATTATTTCTTTAAATTTCTTTAAAAATTTTTTTATAAAAAATTTCTTTAACAATTTTTTCTAAAAAAAAAATGCTTTGACAAGTTTTTTCTATTGCTTTGGCAATTTTTCTATTAAAAAATTGCTTTGACAATTTTTTTATAAAAAATTTCTTTAACAATTTTTTTTTAATTTTGTATAAAAGATTTCTTTTAAAAGTTTTCTATAAAGAATTGCTTTTTTCAAAAATTGCTTGACAATTTTACTTTGGCAATTTTTTCTTTAAAAAAGATAGCTTTGACAATTTTTTCTATAAAAAAATAGCTTTGACAATGTTTTTTTCTTTAACATTTCTTTTTATAAAAAATTGACGACAATATTTTCTATAAAAAATTTTGCTTCTATAAAAAACTGCTTTGGCAAAAAAAATTGGTTGAACATTTTTTCTATCAAAAAGGTGACAAATTTACAAATTTAGTTTGACAATTATAAAAAAATTGCTTTGACAATTTTTTCTATAAAAAAATTGTTTTGACAATTGTTTCTATAAAAAAATTGTTGTGACATTTTTTTCAAAACAAACTTTTTTTGTAAAAATTTTTGACAATTTTTCTATAAAAAATCTTTGACATTTTTTTCTATAAAAAAAGGCTTTGACATTTTTTCTATAAAAAAAATTCCTCGACGACGAAGACGACGTCATCGTATCTAATGTGTCATGTGTTCCTGTTGTTTATTGTTGGTCTGTGCTTTTGTTATTCAGTCAGAATTTATTTTGGTTAAAGACCATGTGTTTCATTTACATTCTGTCTATTACAAAAATGTAATAGAAACAACAAAAATAATTTTTTATATAAAAAGATACCAAATGATATTTTAATATTAATTAAATGTAACACTTCTTAAATTAAAAAATGTAACACTTCTTTTTTTATAAAAAATAGAAAATAGTTTTCTTTACAAAATGTAAATTGCTTATAAAAATTGATAGACAATTTTTCAGTAAATCTTTTTTGTAGGAAAAATTGTCAAATCAATTTTTTATATGAAAAATTTTTAAATTAATTTTATATATGAAAATTTGTCAAATCATTTTCTATAGGAAAAATTGTCATTCAATATTTTTGTAGAAAAAATTGTCAAATCAATTTTTATATGAAAAATTGTGAAATCAATTTTTTAGGAAAAATTGTCAGATCAATTTTTTTAGGAAAAATGTGACAATTTTTTTATAAGAAAATTTTTCAAATCAGTTTCATTATAGGGAAATATGGCAAATTAATTTCTTTATTGGAAAAAATGGCAAATCAGTTTCTTTATTCGAAAAAATGGCAAACCATTTTTGTACAGAAAAAATTGTGATCAATTTTTATAGAAAAAATTTTAAGATCTATTTTTATACAAAAATTGCTAAATCTATTTTTTATAGAAAAATTGCAAAATCATTTTGTTCACTATTTTTTCTATGAAAATTGCTTTAACAGGTTTTATTCTAAATAAACAATTTTTTTATTGAATATTGCCTGGACAATTTCTTCTAGAAAAAAATAATTCTTTATTAGGTGCTTTCCGGTAATGTTTACTACATTTGATAGCCACGTTTTAGAACAATGATCGATCAATCGATCGATCACCTTTCCAATAACAGTTCCTTACTCCCATCTCTCATCACATTCACAGACTGACTGACTGACCAGATGGCCATCTATGTTTACTTTGAATTTTGTTTCTTTTTAATTTCGCCGACAACCATTAGACAGTCAGACGGCCAGTAAACCAAAGATGGAATAAAGTTTACACTTTTTTATTTAAATTAAATAAACACAATTATTTTTAACAAAAAAAAAAGATATTTAAAAAATGAAATGATCATTTAATACAAGGCGTTAATGGTTGGAATGAGTTAAGGCATATAATGTAACATATGGCGATTTCGTTTCTGCAAAAAAAGTGCAACAATTTGGTAGTTTCGAGTAAAGAAACCTAGACTTTTATACCACATTTTGGAATTTTGAAATTGGAGCTACACTGAAAAAAAATTGTCATAAAATTAAAGAAATGCTCCAAAGACGTCATTAGTTTTTAAAATAAGTACATTTTGTACTTAAATTATAGATAATTTCAATAATATTAAGTAATTTACTTAATTTTAAGTAATTTTTCTTAATTTTAAGTACAAAATTTACTTATTTTGAAGACTAGCGACGTCTTTGGAGCATTTCTTTAATTTTATGACAAATTTTTTTTCAGTGTAAGTTTAATTCGAGGGACTACATCAGTTACAACTATAAAGGGAAAATATTTTTCAGAATTTCGCGTCGATGGGGCAACATTTTTTTTAGAATCGAAATCACCATTAAATAGTTTAGTTGAAGTATGGAAACTAATTATTTTAAAGACAGTTTCTTTGATTTTCATAAAATCTTTAAAATTAAAACATGTTTCTCAGTGCCTAATTCAAAAACCTTACAAACGTGAAACTGAACTCAAATTAATTAAATAGCAATGAAGTTATCTTCAAATTGCGGTTAGGCTATTCTTGCTTTTATCACTTCAAATATGACCACAAAAAGTTGTTCACACATTTTTGTTGATAAATTTGATTTTTTTTGTTTTTCATCCTGAGGTTATTTTTTTCGCAAAATTCTCATTAATAAACAAAGATAAACAATAAAATTGTTGATTTTTTACCTTGAATAAGCAAAAGTCGATACCAATGTTGTTTTTACTAAAAATCTTCTAAAAGCTTTTCCCACAACGTTTTTTATTTGGGCAAAGAAAAGAAGTGCATTTTATTGGTAAAGAAGCAAAAACAACAAAGGCGAAATCAAATTGAAACCGGTGTTACGTTTTAATTTACAAAAGCAAAATTTGCCTAAAGGGGCAAAAACTTCGAGAAAATATTCCCAAAATGAGGAGGAGTGTTGTATTCACTCCTGAGAAAAGGCAAAAAAAGGCCTGTGGGTCAAAATACGAATATATTCAATACTTCAAAACAAAAATTTTGCTGATTCCCAAAGGTGATTGACTTGAAAAAAATACACAAAATTGTATTGCCAAAAGAACAAATATTGCCGGTGTAAATGCATTTGGAAATGGAGGTTTTATGTAGGATTTGTTTTTCATTCGAAGAAAAGTAAATTCTTGAATACGACAGCGTAAAAAAATACTCCCGATAATTCATTCACCATCAAGAAATTTATTTTTTTATTGTTGTTTTTGCTGATCTCTTTTGGAATGGTTCTCTAAAAACACTTTTTCTTTAAAAAAGGAAACTATGCAAAATAAAATGTTTGTATCCGAGACCTAAAAACTTTTTTTGTATAGCTTGAGGCATACTATTTTATGAAACCAAAATAAATATTTTTTATGGTTGAATTTCTTTTAAGATTTTTTTTTCTAAAATTGTATTTTTATTTTATTTTAGTTGTGCATTTAGTATTTGGGCCATATTATTTGAATAATAAGAGTGATATGATTTCTTTGAAAAAAAACACGCTTATTGTTAAGGAAATTCAAAAGTTTTTTATTTAATGTGAAGTACAATCGATACAATTAAGTTCTAAATAAAACCTTCTTCTGCAGGACATCGAATACGAATTTTCGAGCACTTTTCCACTAAATCAAGTCGTATGTCATGAATGGCACGTGCAGTTTTGACTTGTAAAGCTTGAAGAGAGTCTGGTTTATTTCGGAAGACCAATGACTTCACATAACGCCACAAGAAATAATCTAATGGTGTTACATCACAACTTCTTGGAGGCCATACAATATCACAATTTCTTGAAATAATCGAATCTCCAAAATTTCCTTGCAACAATTCAATTGTTTCATTTGCTGTGTGGCACGTAGCCTCAATCGGTCAATGACAAAAAGATAGCTCTTAACCAGAGCTAAAATATTTCTCATGGGTGTCAAGGTTGTAGGTCTATTTGAAAGTGTTTTTTTTTTGGATTTTAAAAAAAATGGACTTAGCATCATTTTCAAATGTGAACGGAAAGTTTATTTTTGCTTTAGCTCCTTACCGTTACGTCGGATCGGGAATCGGTCAATGGCAAAAAGATAGCTCTTAACGAGAACTAAAATATTGATCGTGGATGTCAAAGTCGTAGATCGACTGGAAATAGTTTTTTTTTTGGATTTAAAAAAAATGGACAGCATCATTTTCAAATGTGAACGGAAAGTTTATTTTTGCTCTAGCTCCTTAACGGTACGTCGGATCGGGAATCGGTCAATGGCAAAAAGATAGCTCTTAACGAGGTCGTAGGTCGACTGGAAAGTTTTTTTTTGGATTTAAAAAAAAAAATGGACTTAGAACGATTATTTTGATAATAAAACTGAATAATTTGTAAACGTTGTTCTTGCGTATATGTATCTCTCCATGATGAAATTGTAAACACTACTGAATACAATGAAAAACAAATGACAGATCATGACATCATATTACAAATGGCCGAAACGTCTCTTCAAAATCATAACATCCCTATTGGAAAACCCGCTATGAGCTCGATCACATCGAGATATAATTTAAATTAAAGGAAATTAAGAGGTCTGGAAATGCTGAAAACATCACTTTCACGTTGAAACAGCAGTTTAGTAACAGTCGTTAAAACAATTAGAAGACAATTTTATTGTTTTCGAAAACAATCGTCTTCTGTTGACGTGAAAAAAAACCATAAAAAATAGAAAAAAATCGCAAAAAATTGTTTGTTGCAGTTTTTTAAAGCTAACATCCCAACGAAGAATACAATGGCTATTTGCAAAAAGTCTGTGGATAAATGTATAAATTATGACCCATATCGTAAAAAAGAGAAAATAAAAAAAAAAATTTATTTTGGCAATTTTTCTTGGGAGGTATCAAAAGGGGCGTGGCAATAACGCCCATTTTTTAATATACTATGTGTACTATAAAAACATTACACTATAGAAAATTATAAGTCTTAATATGTGCAGAATTCGTAGTTATAAGTCGTTAACTTTTTGTGCAAAATGGACCATTTGTATGGGGGGTACGGAAAGGGGCGTGGTACAACGCCCATTTTTTTCGAAAATTTAGGTACAATAAAAGCATTACACTCCACAAAATTTTAAGTATTTCTATGGACTGGAATCAAAGTTACAAGACCTTAACTTTTTGTGCAAAATGGTCCATTTGTATGGGAGGTACCAAAAGGGGTGCGGCAATAACACACATTTTTCAATGGACTATAGGTAATGTATAAACATTACACTTTTCAAGTATTTCTATGGACTGGAATCAAATTTAAAAGCCGTTAACTTTTTGTGCAAAATGGTCCCTTTGTATGGGAGGTACCAAAAGGGGCATGGCAACTTCGCCAATTTTTCTCACGATGATAGCGACCAAGAATCTTCTACTATGTGTGAAATTGTGAAAGATGTAACGTGGCAAAACACGTACATATTTTTAAATTAATTTTTATACCCTCCACCATAGGATGGGGGGTATATTCATTTTGTCACTCCGTTTGTAACACCTCTAAATATTGATCTGAGACCCCATAAAGTATATATATTCTTAATCGTCGTAAAATTCTAAGACGATTTAGCCATGTCCGTCTGTCCGTCCGTCCGTCCGTCCGTCTGTGGTAATCACGCTACATTCCGCAATAATAGAGCTAGGTTGATCAAATTTGGTACAAATACTTCTTATAGTTGCAGCTTGTTTGGGATTGCAAATGGGCCATATCGGTCCATATTTAGATATAGCTCCCATATATAGCATCTAAATTGTTGTGATTCCTACTGTTCCCATCTACTATATTTTTGGTGTTTTCGGTGTTATTTTTCTTTAGGTTTGAGTTATTTTGTGAGGTCACATGCTATCCATGGTGGAGGGTATATAAGATTCGGCATGGCCGAACTTAACGCTTTTACTTGTTTTTTTATTCAAATTGAATTATACATCTATTTTGCTACAACCGACAGCTTCGGCCGATCGTTACTACGACAGATTCGTCTGATCGTTGCTACGACGACTTCGGTCGATCGTTACTACGACGGCTTCGGCCGATCGTTACTACGACGGCTTCGGCCGATCGTTACCACGACAAATTGTGTCGATCGTGACCAACAATTCTAACGTATATACAGTAGATTAGTAAGGTATAATTAAGTCCCGAAGCCGACAAGCGAAGCTGTAGAAACCAGATCGACGAAGAATTGAAGCCGACAAGCGAAGCTGTAGAAACCAGACCGACGAATAATTGAAGCCGACAAGCGAAGCTGTGGAAACCAGGTCGACAGAGAATTGAAGCCGCAACACCCAACCCGAACGAAACCGAACCCGAAGTAACCAGAGCCACGACTGATTAAGTCTGCAGCACACGACAACACCCAACCAAAACATACCCGAAGAGACTGCTGTATCTGAATCTACGACAGAGCGAGTCTGCAGCGTACAACACCCAGCCTGACTATACTCGACGGCCTAATATCCGAAGCTGTCAACCGAGACTGCTGTATTTGAATCTACGAAAGGTCGATCCGAAGAATACAAACACCCTGCCTGTACAAAGCCGAATTCATAGGCGCAACTTCATTCCGAATCAGACAACAAGTTCCCGATAAACTTGAAATCGATTACACTCAGCACTAATCTCGACTCGCTAACAACATCACGAGCCTAATCGGCCCCGAAGCACAGTATTTTGTAGTTGTCAAACGTAACTAAAACACAAGTAGATTAGAAAATAAACTATCAATCAATAAAACCTGAATTGTAAGCCCTAGTCAGGGAAAATCCTTATGCTCTTATTCCGTAAGGTTTGTGGGTCCTTAGGACGACCCTGGCGCGGACTGAACTTACCTCAGTCTTCGACAAAACCACGTTACAAAGATTCCGGGTAGTAGTATAGAATTTATGAGATAATCAATATTTCACAAATTTTTGATCCTTCGTGGGGGAGGTACTCGATGAAGTGGAGCAACATAGCCCATCTTTGACTTTAGCCTGAGGTGGAAAAAAATATTGACCCACACCAAATTTGAAGTCAATCGGTTAATCCTGTCGAAAGTTATCGTGCGCAGCAACAAGACAGACAGACAGACGGACATTGCTCAAATGGCATAAAATGGCCCAAAAACAGATTTCCGCCAAAAACTCTTGGGGTCTCTTAGGTCACTCCTTTGGTGTGTAAGGGAGTGAAGATAGAGTCCAAAGTTATAGTCTATTTAGCCAAGACAACAACCTGTTATACTTATAGTCTAAAGTTATAGTCCGTTTTCGCAAACTGTTATACACGAACAAAAAAAGAAGATTTTCAGTTTTTTTAACAATTAAATGATATGAAACAATAAAAAATATAATATTGAAAAACCCAAAATTTTAAAAAGTAAATTTAATTAAAAAAATTAAAAATACACATGTTTCAACGTGTGAATTGAATCTATTGCCTAACACAATTCAATAGCCCATAGCTCGAAAACTTGATTGGGTTAATCCATACTATGACCACTTGATGGATAGGTCTCGATGAGCACAATCCAATGATGTAACATTTGTCAAGGTTTATCGTACAGTTTTTGACCCAGTGGGCCATATATAGAACCCATATAGGGTCTACCACAATAAAATGGCCCATAGCTCGAAAACTAGATTGGGTTAATCCATACTATGACCACTTGATGGATAGGTCTCGATGAGCACAATCCAATGATGTAACATTTGTCAAGGTTTATCGTACAGTTTTTGACCCAGTGGGCCATATATAGAACCCATATAGGGTCTAACACAATAAAATGGCCCACTGCTCGAAAACTAGATTGGGTTAATATGGACTATGAATAATCTTGTATAGGTCTCGATGAGCACAATCCAATGATGTAACATTTGTCAAGGTTTATCGTACAGTTTTTGACCCAGTGGGCCATATATAGAACCCATATAGGGTCTAACACAATAAAATGGCCCATAGCTCGAAAACTAGATTGGGTTAATCCATGACCACTTGATGGATAGGTCTTGGTGAGCACAATCCAATGATGTAACATTTGTCAAGGTTTATCGTACAGTTTTTGACCCAGTGGGCCATATATAGAAAAAGTATGGATTAACCCAATCTAGTTTTCGAGCTATGGGCCATTTTATTGTGTTAGACCCTATATGGGTTCTATATATGAGACCTATCCATCAAATGGTCATAGTATGGATTAACCCAATCTAGTTTTCGAGCTATGGGCCATTTTATTGTGTTAGACCCTATATGGGTTCTATATATGGCCCACTGGGTCAAAAACTGTACGATAAACCTTGACAAATGTTACATCATTGGATTGTGCTCATCGAGACCTATACAAGATTATTCACAGTCCAGATTAACCCAATCTAGTTTTCGAGCTATGGGCCTTTTTATTGTGTTAGACCCTATATGGGTTCTATATATGGCCCACTGGGTCAAAAACTGTACGATAAACCTTGACAAATGTTACATCATTGGATTGTGCTCATCGAGACCTATACAAGATTATTCATAGTCCAGATTAACCCAATCTAGTTTTCGAGCTATGGGCCATTTTATTGTGTTAGACCCTATATGGGTTCTATATATGGCCCACTGGGTCAAAAACTGTACGATAAACCTTGACAAATGTTACATCATTGGATTGTGCTCATCGAGACCTATCCATCAAGTGGTCATAGTTTGGATTAACCCAATCTAGTTTTCGAGCTATGGGCCATTTTGTTGTGTTAGACCCTATATGGGTTCTATATATGGCCCACTGGGTCAAAAACTGTACGATAAACCTTGACAAATGTTACATCATTAGATTGTGCTCATCGATACCTATCCATCAAGTGGTCATAGTATGGATTAACCCAATCTAGTTTTCGAGCTATGGGCCATTTTATTGTGTTAGACCCTATATGGGTTCTATATATGGCCCACTGGGTCAAAAACTGTACGATAAACCTTGACAAATGTTACATCATTGGATTGTGCTCATCGAGACCTATCCATCAAGTGGTCATAGTTTGGATTAACCCAATCTAGTTTTCGAGCTATGGGCTATTGAATTGTGTTAGGCAATAGATTCAATTCACACGTTGAAACATGTGTATTTTTAATTTTTTTAATTAAATTTACTTTTTAAAGTTTTGGGTTTTTCAATATTATATTTTTTATTGTTTCATATCATTTAATTGTTAAAAAAACTGAAAATCTTCTTTTTTTGTTCGTGTATAACAGTTTGCGAAAACGGACTATAACTTTAGACTATAAGTATAACAGGTTGTTGTCTTGGCTAAATAGACTATAACTTTGGACTCTATCTTCACTCCCTTTTGGTGTGTTACACTTTTGGCCCGCATCATCTGATATATAGCCTTGTTCGCAATAGTGGGGGTATGAAAACCGGATTATGTTGAAATTCTCTTCCTTCTATCAAAAGAGCTATAATTTCTACATTTATTAATAGATTTTCTTCAAATAGGCATTGTTTTCTTCGTTAGGATATTAGCTTTCATAAATTGGAACAAAATATTTTTTTTGCTATTTTTTCTATTTTTAATGTTTTTTTTTTCGTGCCAGCAAAAAACGAATAAATTTAAAAAAAAAATCATTATACCCTCACTTTAGTGTGACGAGGGTATATATCATTTGCTACGGAAAAAAGTGTAACACATCGAAGGAGTGATCTAAGACCCTAAGTATGTTCGGAGGAAATCCGTTTTGGGTCATTTTAAGTCGAATGAGCAATGTCCGTCCGTCTGTCTGTCTGTCTGTCTGTCTGTCTGTCTGTCTGTGTGTCTGCTGGCTGGTGCGCACGATAACTCTCGAAAGGAGTAACCGATTGACTTCAAATTTGGTATGTGGTAATATTTTGATCTATCTCCGGATGAGTTCGAAGATGGGCCATATTGGTCTACTCCTTCTGGTACCTCCCACACAAAGGGTTAAAATTTAGTGAAATATTGATTCTTTAATAACTTCTATACTACTTATTCGAATCTTTTGAAATTCTGCACATAATATTAGTATATTAGTCGCAATTAACTCGAGAAAAATGGCTGAAGTTGGCTTGCCCCTTTTGGTACCTCCCACACAAATGGACCATTTTGCATCAAAATTTAACTGCTTATAACTTAAATACAAGTGCATAAAAATGCTTGAAATTTTCTACAGTATAATGTTTTTGTAGCACCTATAGTCCGGTAAAAAATGGGCATCATTGTACAGCCCCTTTTGGTACCGCCCACACAAATGGCCCGTTTCGTACCAAAGTAAACGGCTTGTAACTTTAATACCAGTGCATACAAATACTTGAAATTTTGTACAGTGTAATGCTGTTGTAGTGCCTATAGTCCTGTGAAAAGTGGGCGTTATCACCCCGCCCCTTTTTGTACCTCCCACACAAAATGACCAAATCATACCAAAATTACATAGCTCGTAACTTTAATATACCAGTGCACACAAACGCTTATAGTTCAGCACAATGCAATTTATTTAAGAATGTACTGTACCTGTACCGAAAAATATGTGTATTTGGAAAACCCCTTCTGGTACCTCCCACACAAATTGACAGATTTATTGGTGTAATGTTATATATTACATTACTCACAAAGTGAGGGTATACCTTAGTCGGTTTACCCGACTGAAACTTTCTTACTTGTTTTTTTCTAATTATTTTCAAAACAGTTACTAAATTTCTGTTTCCAAGTGATAGTGGTCCTCATAATTTCCTTTAATGTAAAGTGTATCCCGGCTTTATCGAGCATATACCTCAAAAATATGGTTTCAAGAAAATGAGATTTCTAAAAGCATTTTTTTTTTAAAAATCACCATACAATTTTTTAAATTTTTTTCGTATCCATATTACACCAAAAAATGTTACCACTATGTCGACAAAAATTTTGTTGCACAGTGCTACCAGTAACCCACCTAAAAAAGAGCAAAATACAAAGATGTGAAAAAAAATCCTAATCTTATGAATCGGAAGTTGTTCAAAATTGGATCATCACCAATAAATTTAACAAGGGCTATTCTTTTGTTGTGTATTTGCTCCAGTGCTAAGAAATTAATGCAAATTTATGTAAAAAATCTTTATACTTTTTCCTTAAAATCATTTTTTTTTAACTTTGTATTTAGAAATTTTTTTTATTTAATTATTTAAAGTGAAATTTTTCAGTCTTGGTGTGATTTGAACCTGGCTCCCCTAGCGTCTCATCAGAATAACATCACACATTAGCGCGCACGGCCGCAAACGAGTTCGAATTAACACTGTCCTGAGATATATAGGGTGATCTAAGTAGATATACTTGTTTCAATAGCCTTTTTTGACAGATCACGTGTGAGTCGTGTCATGCTGTCATGTTATTTTTGTTAAGTATTGTTTGGCATTTCATCATGGAAAGACTTACGCGTGAACAATGTTTACAAATTATTCAGTTTTATTATCAAAATAACCGTTCGCCAATTGCGCTAAGTCCTTTTTTTTTAAATCAAAAAAAAAAACACTTTCCAGTCGACCCACGACCTTGACACCCATGAGCAATATTTTAGCTCTCGTTAAGAGCTATCTTTTTGCCATTGACCGATTCCCGATCCAACGTACCGGAATCATCGGTCCATTTTTCTTTTAAATTGATGCCGGTGATAATGTAATTTGATGCCTGAAATTGATGCTCGTGATCTCGGCGACATTTGGTCAATGGATTTATTGAGAGAACACTTCGGTGAGGCACCGAACAGTAGGATCGATTGGCCACCAAGATCGTGTGATATCACACCGTTAGACTTTTTCCTATGGGGATATGTAAAGTCTAAAGTTTATGCGGACAAACCCGCTTCGATTCAGGCCTTGTAGGAAAACATCACGCGTGTCATTCGCCAGTTACCAGTCGAAATGCTCGAACGAGTCATCGAAAATTGGACTCAACGGATGGACCATCTGAGACGTAGCCGCGGCCAACATTTAATAGACATAATCTTCAAAAAATAAATCCCAAAGAATGTTCTTGCAAATTATAATAAACATTCCCCATTCAATTTGAATTTTCTGAGTTTTTTCTTTAAAATAGTAGGGAACCTCGAAATGGATCACGATATATATGTCTTATTGCATTTCCCACTATATGAATGGATCTCCAATTGTATTGTAGATTAGTTGCAGGGTCACCAACCCTATAGTAGATGTACTGTGGAACCATCTACTTAATAGGCACCGAACAGTAGGGTCATCTATTTAATAGATTACAACTAGTAGGGTCATAAAATCTATAATGACAACCACTAAAGGTGATACGTAGGGCCATTAGCAGTATCCGTACCAAGTTCGTTTTTAACTGTTCAGCCATTTCGTAAAATATCTGCGGCAGTTGAGGACTATTCTTGAATTCAGGAATATAGAAACCGGGGCATCCTGTCAATCGGAATATTTGTTATTTTTCAGTCATTTGTTTAACGCTATATCTAGCTCCATGATAGTCAACATTTCTGTCTGGTAAACACTGCAGTGATCTGGCAGCCAACGGTCTGTGAATAACCGCAGGTCTTTTAAATAGATCCCGATGTAAACTCCCTAAAGAACGAATGGAATTGCGAAAAGTGCATTCTTATCACCAATATTCATTCGAAAGTCTTCCTGTACAAATATGTTTCCCATAAGTACAATTTTTGAAAAAAATACCGTTCCATCGATTCTACGTCCTAAGAGCCGTTATAAATACCAGTTTTATGCTTTTAGCTTATTCATTATTATTTATTTCATATGAAATAATGTAGCAGAAGTCAATACTTCTCATTTGAAATTCCCTAAATATCTGCAAAACTCATCAATTTCAACAATTCAAAAGAAATCAAATGAAAATCAAAATTCCTTATTTAAAATGGAAATTTGAATGTCACAATGAATATAAACCCATCCTAGGCAAGCGATGGGAATAAATACAAAATTCCTTAATCTTTTGTCAATTCAATAAATGAAGTGCCAAGAGAAAATTCCTAAAGATCATTGACTCTATATCTTCCCATCCATTTGGAAAAAAAACAACCCTACTTTGTACCTTACTTAAGACGGAATCAAGTATCAAGTGAAATGTGTTATTGTTTTTCGCACCACTAAAACAATAAAGTTTATGTCTATTTTTACGATCTTTCATGCCAGGCACGTGGACAAGATGTTGTTACACACACACAGTTCGTTCTGTTCGAGTATTGCTTGAATTAAATCCTTGGATTAAACCTCAAACATTGTTGACGAGCGAAACAAATACTGCGGGTGTCAAAAATATCTGGCGAATAATACACGTGTATCTCCGGTTTCAGTATTTCTTTTGGAATATTTATAAGGATGCCTTGAAATGTGTCAACTTTGAGGAATGTCTTGGAGTATTGCCTTTTCAAAAATGCGTGCATGTATGGCAGATGGATGTTGTGGTAGTTAATTGTATCACACAATGTGAATTACAATTGAAGGTGTTCTTTTCATTTTCAATGCTATGAATTTCAAATAAATACATTTGAAATTGTTTTTGCGGAAAACAACCAAATGCCAGACTGAGCATAAGCAAACAAATCAATTATAAAAATCAATATGTATATTTGTTACTTTTGGGGAAAGCTAGTGGGAGACTAGTTGGGTCATATACTTGTATTCTATAGCAGACGATCAGTAGGACCACTAACTCCTTCATAGACGACCAATAGAGTACTATATTTGATGACCAGTAGGAACATCTACTTTTATAAATTACCACTAGAGTCATATATTCTATATTTGACGACCCTATAGCACACGACCAGTAGGACCATCAACTCTTATAGACGACCACTAGGGTCATCTACACTATGTGTTTGACGACCCTATAGTAGACGAGCAGCAGGACCATATACTCTTATAGATTACAACACTTATATATTACCACCATATTCGGCGATCCTCTATCTGACGACCAGTAAGACCATCTAATCTATTTTGAACGACCGATGACGACAATCAACTCTATATTTGGCGATCCATAACAGTCGACCATCTACTGTTATAGACGACCACTAGGGCTTCTACTCTTTATTTGACGACCCAAAGCAGACGATATTTGACGTCCCCATAGCCGACGACCAGTATCTATTTTTCATCTACTCTATTTTTGACGGGCCCGACAGCAGACAACGATCTACTCGTATAGACGACCACTAGGGTCATCTACACCATATATTTGACGACCCTGTAGCAGATGACCAGTATGAAAATCTACTCTTATAGATGACCACTAGGGTCATTTACTCTATATTTGACTACCCTATATCAGACGATACGTTCGGCCATTTACTTTATATTTGACGGCCGCATAGCCGATGACCAGTAGTATCATCTAATATACATTTGACTACCCTATATCAGACGATCAGTTTGACGACCCAATAGCAGACAACGATCTTCTCTTATAGACGACCACTAGGGACATCTACACTATATATTTGACGACCCTGTAGCAGATGACCAGTATGAAAATCTACTCTTATAGATGACCACTAGGGTCATTTACTCTATATTTGACTACCCTATATCAGACGATCAGTTCGGCCATTTACTTTATATTTGACGGCCGCATAGCCGATGACCAGTAGTATCATCTAATATACATTTGACTACCCTATATCAGACGATCAGTTGGGCCATCTACTCTATTTTTGACGGCCCCATAGCCGACGACTAGTAGGATCATCTAATCTTATAGACGGCCATTAGGATTAATCTACTCTTATAGACGACCAGTAGAATCATCTACTCCACCATCTACTCTACTGTGCTTAGACGACCGATTGATTCTACATGATACGACCGATTGATTCTACATGATACCAACATGTAGTGTCATCTACTATATAAAAGATGAAATATTGGATCTCCCATCCTGTAATATACGAGTACAATCAATTGACCGATTAGGGTAATCTAATCTATAGTAGATGACCAGAAAAGTTAAGAATTGTATAGCAGACCACCTTTAGAGTCATCTAGTCTGTACAAAAAAACAGATATAACTTTCATCTCTATAGTAGACGACTAGTATCATTTCATAGTTGGCGACCAGTAGAGCCGTTTACACTATAGTCGACGACCGGTAGGGCCAATTACTCCATGTTAGACGTTCGATTGTATCTCCCATCGTATGTTAGAGGTTCAATTGGATCTCCAACTCAATATTAGATGTTCACTTGGATATCCCGCTCTATAATAGACGTCTGTTGGATATCCCATTGTACAGTAGATGACCTTAGGGTATCCAATCCTGTAGTGAATGTCCTGTGGGGCCATGTAGTTTATACTTGACGGCAAATAGGGTCAACTTTTAAATAGATGACGATATGATGGGTTATCGAATCTATTGTGGACGACAGCTAAGGGCTTAAAATCTATAGCAGACGACCCATTAGGTCTTCCACACTATAACATATGATAAGTAGGACCATCAACAATACAGTTGTATATCCTGTTCTATATTTGGCGACCGATTGGTATATCTCCTGTGGATTATCTACGTTTTAGTAGATGACTTTAGTCTATAGTGAACTTGGTTAAGATGGGTCATCTACTCAATAGTAATTGATAATTGGGATCATCTTATCTATAGTATATTGGGATCATCTTATCTATCTGCTCTTTAGTAGTTGGCCAGATAGATTTTGTAATATTTAGTATATTACCAGTTAGGCCATTCAGTCTATAGTACTAGATGACCTGTTGGGTCATACTGCTCTATTGTAGACCACCAGTTTGATCATCTACTCTTTAGTATATTATTATTTACGTCATGTGTATATTGTATTGTAGATGACCAGTTGAGATATCTACTATATAGTAGTACACTATTATAGATCATTTGGGTCATCAACTCTTCATTATTCGACAGTTTGGTCATATACTCTATATTAGTTGACCAATTGGGTCATCTACTCTATAGTTGCTGACAAGTTGATTAATCTTCTTCTAATCGGGTCATCTACTCTATAGTACATGACCAGTTGGGACATCCAACCTATATTATATGACTAGTTGGGTCATCTACTCTGTAGTAGACGACCATTTGAGTCATCTACTCTCTAGCAGACGACCAGCTGGGTCTTCTACTCTTATAGTAGACCGGTTGGGTCATCTACTCTTATAGTAGACGACCAGTTGGGTCATCTACTCTAGAGCAGACGACCATTTGGGTCATCTACTTTATAGTAGAAGACCAATTGAGGCATCTACTCTATAGAAGACGACAATTTGGGTCATCTACTCTGTAGTAGACGACCAGTTGCGTCATCTACTCTATGTTAAACCACCAGTTTATTCATCTAATGTACAATAGTCAACAGTAGATGACCAGTTGGGTCATCTACTCTAAAGTAGAAGACCAGTTGGGTCATATACTCTATAGTAGAATACCAGTTGGGTAATCTACTCTATAGTAGAAGACCAGTTGAGTCATCTACTCTATAGTATATGACCACTTGGGGCATCTAAACTATAGCAGACGACCATTTGGGTCATCTACTTTATAGTAGGCGACCAGTTGGGTCATTTCCTCTATACTAGACGACAAGTTGGGTCATCTACTCTATATCAGACGGCAAGTTGAGTCATCTAATCTATAGTAGTTGACCAGTTGAGTCATCTACTCTATAGTGGAAGACAAATTGGGTAATCTATTCTATAGTAGACGACCAGTTGGGTCATCTACTCTATAGTAGACGACCAGTTGGTTCATATACTCTATAATATACGACCAGTTGGGTCATCTACTCTATTGTAGCTGATCAGTTTTGTTAAATACTCTATTGTAGTCGACTAGTTGGATCATATAGACGAGCAGCTAGGCCATCTACTCTATAGTAGACGACAAGTTGGATAATCCAGACGAGCAGCTGGGTCATCTACTCTATAGTAGACGACCAGCTGGGTCATCTGCTCTAAAGTAGACGAGCAGCTGGGTCATCTACTATATAGTAGAGGACTAGTTGGATCACATACTCTATAGCAGACTAACAGTTGGGTTATCTGCTGTATATTTGATGACCAGTTGGGTCATCTTTCCCACAGTGGATAATCAGTTAGGCCATCTACTCTATAGTAGACTACCAGTTAGTCTGTTATAGATCACTGTTAATGTCATCTAGAACAGTTGGGTCATTTATTCTATAATAGACGACCAGTTCGGTCACCTATCCTATAGTAGATGACCAGTTGGGTCAACTACTTTATAGTAGATCACAAGTTGGGTCATCTACTTTATAGTAGATGACAAGTTGGGTCATCTACTTTATAGTAGATGACAAGTATGGTCATCTACTTTATAGTAGATGACAAGTTGGGTCATCTACTTTATAGTAGATGACAAGTTGGGTCATCTACTTTATAGTAGATGACAAGTTGGGTCATCTACTTTATAGTAGATGACAAGTTAGGTCATCTACTTTATAGTAGATGACAAGTTGGGTCATCTACTTTATAGTAGATGACAAGTTGGGTCATCTACTTTATAGTAGATGACAAGTTGGGTCATCTACTCTATAGTAGAATACCATTTGGGTTGTTGCCTCCATGGTAGGCTACATCGTCTACTCTATAGTAAACTACAATTTGGGTTGTTTACTCCATGGTAGACTACTCCATAGCAGGCGACCAGTTGAACTAGCTGCTCCATAGCAGACGACCAGTTGAATTAGCTGCTCCATAGCAGACGACAGGTCGAATCATCTGCTCCATTGCAGATGACCAGTTGAGTCATCTACTACATAGCAGACGACCAGCTGAGTCATCTCCTCGATAGTAGATTAGCAGTTGGGTCAACTACTTTATAGTTGATGACGAGTTTGGTCATCTACTGTATAGTAGACGTCCAGATGGGTCATCTTCTCTATTGTAGTCGATCAGTTTTGTTATGGAGTCGATCAGTTGGGCCATTTCCTCTATAATAGATGGACACCTCGGTCATCTACTGTATAGTAGACTACCAGTTGGGTCGTCTACTTTATAGTAGACTACCATTTGGGCCGTTTACTCTATGGTCGACTACCTGTTGGGTCGTCTACTCTAAAGTAGAATACCAGTTGGGTCATCTTTTCTATAGTAGATGATCATTAATGTCATCTTATCTATAGTAGTCGACCAATTGTGTCATCTAATCTATAGTAATCGACCTGTTGCGTCATCAAATAGACAATAGTCTGTCTGTATTGTCACATACATAAGGAATTTCCGGATTGTATTACTAGTTTTAATTCTATGTTAGACTTCATATTCATTGCATAGTTAACAGCGCAGTAAAATTTGTCAAAAATTCGCCCACTTTTGAGACAGGAGTGTAAAATTATGAAAACACCTACGCCAATGCGTTGTAAAATCTATTTGAATTCGGAGTAAACAAACCAATGCCGAGAGCTTATGTACAATTAAAATTTATTACAACAATTTGAGAAGAGCAATATTTTTCCATGTCCTTTTTTCAGGACTATCTAAGAGAACACAACAAGAGCAAATTGTGAGAGTTATGTACTCAACTATGCAGTAACAACTGGGGAGCAGGCAAGAAGGTTCTAGGCAAACAGAAGGCGAAAGACGTCAGCAATGAGCATCAGTTTTCGTTGAAGCCATCAAAACAAACCCTGCAGCATTATTTAATCGTCGTCATTTGGTTGCAAGCAACTGTGTAGAAGGAGGAGGAGAAGCAGGTTGCAGCTGGGCTAGTCATATTCAATAAGTTCAACAAAACTCCCACCTTGCTCCTCCTCGCCATCCTTATCACTCTCGCCCACATATTGGGGAATGGCTGCAGAATTTTTGGGTTTCTCATAACACCGCACACACACACAACGTGAGCGGTGGGGCAGAGTGTGGCCGCAGCAGCGGCACAACATGGGTGGCAAAAATCGATGAACATTGACCTTGGCATAGGTCCTTAACACCGAACATCGTAAAAATAACAGAAAAACAAAAACAAAATAACGCCGCAAAGCAAACACTCAAAAATTCTCTTTTCGCTGTGTTATGCAGCAGCGGAGGCGGCGGTGGCGACAACGGCGGAATAATGCCAAACGCGGAGGCGAAAATTGTGTTAGAATCGATGCTGTTTGTTTTTGCGGCGTAGGGATTTGTCGTTAGTATTGCCGAAAAACTTGGAACGAACCCCCAGAAGAACAAAAACAATAAACAAATTTGAAAAGAGAATAATCAAACAAACAACCACCAGTTGTAATGGTGGGATGGCTGGGCATTCCACCCATCATATTACACATCCCACAAAGTGACGCCCAACTCCCCATTTGCTTGTTAGGACCAAAGTGTGTACATGAATAGATGTAACGGCTTCGGTTTCTTTTTCTCTTGATGCTGTTCATTTGGGGGCTATGTCCCCTGATGGCCATGACAATGTTGAATACACGGGGCCCGAGCTTCTGCTCACTGCCTTCGATAGGTAGGTATCACTCACAATAGTCGCAGGACCTCCACCTCCACCATGGAGTCGAGTTGACATGGTAATGATGTTGTTGATGTTAATGATGGCTCATTTCAATGTAATGGGCACAAAACATTAGTATCGTAATCACGCAGTCCCGAACCTGAATTAAGATTGGTATACCTCTCAGTTACAAATATTATATGGCAGGGCATAAAAAAACGCCCTGAGGAGGAGAGCTGGAAATTTGAAACCTTTTGAAGCGAAACATTGACAGCAGAAATGAAACTCTAAGCGATCGCAACGGTTGCTATCCTTTTGGGGTTTGAGGCTGGGGAAACCTTAATGTGTTTTTCTAATATGTCTAATTCGGAAATTACTGTACAACGCACCGGATTTCATGATTTATGGCAATTTTTGTGGACACAACAGAGTGCGAAATAAAAGATTCCAATAAGACAATGACTTCATGTCAGAAAGGGATGAAGTCCTCTATAAGAACAAGGACACAAAATAAGTAAGAAATATACACCTCTGTGTTGTCATGGAAATATGGAAAATTCTCATATGACGTCCTTATGCCAAAAGGGAAGAACATTTAACTTATAAAAATATGCGGAAAAACAAACTGCTCCAACAATGATTTTACCTATCCTAATCATCAAGTATCACGGTGCGTCGACAAAATTGTCTATAATAAAGGATATAACTCTACTGTTCGTCTAATGTAAAGCAGATAAGGCAACTAGACGTCTACTATTAAGTACATAACTCAGCTGGTCTTCTACTGCAACTTAGATAACCCAACTTATGCCTATTATCGAAAAGATAATGCAACTGATCATCTACTATAAAGTAGATAAACCAAGTAGTCGTCTAGTAAAAAGTAGATAACCAAACTAGTCACCTATTGTAAAGTAGATAACCCAACTAGTTCTCTAATGTAAAGTAGATAACCCAAGTGATCGTCTTCTGTAACATATATAACTCAAGTAATCGTCTTCTGTAAAGTTTATAACAAAATTGGTATATAACCTAATAATTAACCAACATTTTCATCTTCTATAGAGTAGGTGATCCTGAGTAGGAGGCCCGATATAGAGCACCATACCTAATTGCTCTCCTGCTAAAGTGTAGATGACACAACTGGTCGTCTGCTGTAGAGTAGATGACCCAACTGGTCCTCAGCTGTAGAGGAGATGACCCAACTAATCATCTGCCATAGAGTAGATGACGCAACTGGTCATCTGATATAGAGTATATGACGCAATTGGACATCAGTTTACAGTAGATGACCCAACTGGTCCTCTGCTGTAGAGCAGATGACGCAACTGGACATCTGATATAAAATAGATGACCCAACTGGACATCTGATATAAAGTAGATGACCCAACTGGACATCTGCTATAGAGTCGATAACCAATTGGGTATCTGTCATAGAGTATATGACACAACTGGACATCTGCCATAGAATATATGACCCAACTGGGCATCTGCCATAGAGTATATGACACAACTGGACATCTGCCATAGAGTATATGACCCAACTGGGCATCTGCCATAGAGTATATGACCCAACTGATCCTATATTACTGAGTATATGACCCAACTGGTCATTTGCTTTAGAGTAGATGACCCAACTGGTTATCTGCTATAGAGTAGATGACCCAATCGGTCATCTGCTATAGTTTAGATGACACAACTGGTCATCTGCTATAAAGTAGATGACCCAATTGGTTATCTGCTATAGAGCAGATGACCCAATTGGTTATCTGCTATAGAGCAGATGACCCAATTGGTTATCTGCTATAGATCAGATGACCCAACTGGTTATCTGCTATAGAGCAGATGACCCACAGGTCATCAGCTATAGAGTAGATGACCCAACTGGTCATCTGCTATAGAGTAGATGATCCCACTGGTCATCTGCTATAGAGTAGATGATCCCACGGGTCACCTGCTATGGAGTAGATGATCCCACTGGTCATCAGCTATAGAGTATATGAACCCACTGGTCATCTGCTATAGAGTAGATGACCCAATTGGTCATCAGCTATAGAGTAGATAACGCAAGTGGTCATCTGCTATAGAGTAGATGACCCACTGGTCATTAGTATATGACCCCACTGGTTATCTGCTATAGAGTATATGACCCGTGGGTCACCTGCTAAAGAGTAGATGACCCACTGGTCATCTGCTATAGTTTAGATGACCCAACTGTTCATTTGGTATAGAGTAGATAATCCATCTGCTCATCTGCTATAGAGTAGATGACCGCACTGGTCATCTGCTATACAGTAGATAACCCCAGTGGTCATCTGATATCCAGTAGATGACCCTACTGGTCATCTGCTATACAGTAGATGATCCCACTGGTCATCTGCTATACAGTAGATGGCCCCAGTGGTCATCTGCTAAATAGTGGATGACCCCACTGGGCATCTGCTATAGAGTAGATGACCCAAATGGTCGGCTGCTACAGAGTGGATGACCCAAGTGGTCATCTGCTATAGAGTAGATGACCCAACTGGTCATCCGCTATAGAATAGATGACCCCACTGGTCGTCTGCTATAGAGTAGATGACCCCACTGGTCATCTGCTATAGAGTAGATGACCCCACTGGTCCTGCTATAGAGTAGATGACCCCACTGGTCATCTGCTATAGACTATATGACCCCACTGGTCATCTGCTATAGACTATATGACCCCACTGGTCATCTGCTATAGAGTAGATGACCCCACTGGTCATCTGCTATAAAGTGGATGACCCCACTCTATAGCAGATGCTATAGAGTAGATGACCCCACTGGTCATCTGCTATAAAGTGGATGACCCCACTGGTCATCACCTATAGATTAGATGATTCCACTGGTCATCTGCCATAGAGTAGATGACCAAACTGGTCATCTTCTATAGAGTAGATGACCAAACTGGTCATCTGCTATGGAGTAGATGACTTAACTGGTCGACTGCTACAGAGTAGATGACCCGATTGGTCATCTGCTATAGAGTGGAAGGCCCAACTGGTCATCCAATTGGTTATCTGCTATAGATCAGATGACCCAATTGGTTATCTGCTATAGAGCAGATGACCCAATTGGTTATCTGCTATAGAGCAGATGACCCAACTGGTCATCAGCTATAGAGTAGATGACCCAACTGGTCATCAGCTATAGAGCAGATGATCCCACTGGTCATCTGCTATAGAGTAGATGACCCAATTGGTCATCTGCTATAGAGTACATCTACTCTATAGATGACCCCACTGGTCATCTGCTATAGAGTAGATGACCCCACTGGTCGTCTGCTATAGAGTAGATGACCCCACTGGTCATCTGCTATAGATTAGATGACCCCACTGGTCGTCTGCTATAGAGTAGATGACCCCACTGGTCATCTGATATAGAGTAGATGACCCAACTGGTCATCCGCTATAGAATAGATGACCCCACTGGTCGTCTGCTATAGAGTAGATGACCCCACTGGTCATCTGCTATAAAGTAGATGAACCCACTGGTCCTGCTATAGAGTAGATGACCCCACTGGTCATCTGCTATAAAGTGGATGACCCCACTCTATAGCAGATGCTATAGAGATGACCAAACTGGTCATCTGCTATATAGTAGATGACCCAACTGGTCATCTGATCCAGAGTAGATGACCCAACTGATCATCTGCTATAGAGTAGATAACTCAACTGATTCATCTGCTATAGAGTATATGACTTAACTGGTCGACTGCTACAGAGTAGATGACCCGATTGGTCACCTGCCATAGAGTAGATGACCCGATTGGTCATCTGTTATAGATTAGACTACTCAGTTGGTCATCTTCTGAAAAGTATATGGCCCAACTTATCCTCTACAATGAAATATCCAAATGGTCGTCTATCTCCTCATACTCACAACTCAACCACCAAACAAAGCACACTTTTCAAACATTACCTTTCCCTCGTACTCTTTAAAAATAGGTTTTTATTGACAAACACTCCAACTGTCTTTAGGAGGTAATAAATGTTAATGCAAGCAACAATTGTTTGCCAGCCCTTGACAACTTTACAACACATTTCAGCGCCGCCAGTCATCCGTCCGTCGTCTGTAATAAAGTTCAAAATGTTGCCCCCCTTTAGCATTGGTAATGAAACAAAATTGTAATTACCATTCAACACCTTAAATGTTGATATGTTGGTCTTCTCTCCCGAAAACAAAAACTCGACAAAATGAAAACAAAAATTACCCATCTACAGCGGAAAAAGCACCATATTCGAAGGTGCTACAATGCCAGTGGACACAATTGGAAGAGGTGGAAAAAAACACGTGCTCCAGCAACGTGAGAAATCATTAATTAATTACAAATCCCAGTGAATTGTTGCTTTTGGTAATCATCAATCGACTTTTGTGGTGTCTATCTATATTCTTTGATGGGAGTTTGTTTTTTTCATTGATGCTGATGACGATGTTGATGGCGACATGACTGGCCACTGACTCAACGAAACTAATTATTGCCTAATGACGTCCAGATAAAATCATACATTTGGTGGTAGTACCAAATGTACGTCGCCTCATCATAGCCTCATGAAGATGGATTTAAGCTGTCGCTGGAGCTGGAGATGACTCGTGTGATTGTTTTCTGGCGTCTGACTATGTTCACCGAACAAACAACGACCAGCCAGTCAAGTCAGTTTGCCAGCCGCTCAGTCATTCACCCAACAATTCTTATATAAACATTTATGTTTGGCGTTAAATGGATATGAAATCATTCTAATAACAAATATTGGATTTTGTTTTTTTTTGTTGTCTCTTTATATTGTGAATAAGAGGACATGAGCAGCGAAACAAACAAAAATCATTGAAATGTCAAACACTTAATGTAGCCTAATGAAGATGGAAGTCTTGTTTCATGCTTAAGTTAAAGCGAACTCCAGAATCTCGGCTTTAGACTAGAAGGGACCCATATTAGGCTGTTTGGCTAATTCGTCTATTACCATTAAGATTCATAGAGATTTTAAATTAAATTTAATTTTAAATAAAATCTACTTTTAAAATTCTGTACAAATTCTTAATTTCATGCAGATTGGTTAAGAAATGTGAGATATAAGAGTCAAGGAGACAGATCGACTGTGACTTCCATAGGAGAATTGAAACCAACAATACCAAAATCGGACGATTTCCGAACAACAAAGGTGATTTTAAAATTAGTGGTTTGTTTAAATTTGTGGTTGTTCTTGCGTTTAGAAGTCATATCTAGAAGAACCTTTGTATGGGGGCTATATCAAAACATAGACCTATGGCTACCGTTGTTCGTGTGGGGGATTCCGGGTATAAATAAACTCCAGTTACCAATTTTCAGCCCGATCAGTTGAAATTTTAGGTCTCTGTGGCGTTAAGAAGTCAAATCGGAGAGATGCTATTTACTCGTATGGGGGCTATATTAAAGAATGTACCGATAGTGCCCATTTTCAATCCCAACATACCTGCAGATATAAGAAGTATATGTACCAAATTTCAGCCATCTAGCTCGAAAAATTGTTTTGTATTTGAAACCTAAAAACTTCCTTTGTATACATTGAGGCATACTATGTATTTTATGAAACAAAAACAAAATTGTTTTTTATGGTAAAGTTTTTTTAAAGGTATTTTTTTAAAATTTGTTATAGTAGTTACTTTTACTATTTGGACCAATATTTGAAGTACAAGCTCGATAAAGCAGGGATACCAATTAAATTAAAGGAAATTATGAGGGACAGAAATTCTGGAAACATCACTTCCATGAAGAAACGGAAGTTTAGTAACTGTCGTTAAAACAAAAAGATAAAATTTAATGAAAAAAACAGTATTTTCAATTACTATTCGAACGCCGCCGGTCATCATCATCTATTCTCAATTTATACAAAATACGATGAATAATGGTAAACCTGTAAAGGCTCCAAAAGAACTGAAAGTTTTGGCACCTATGAAAACTGTTTTGCTGCAAATACAACCGTTGAGGATATTTCTCATTACATTAAAACAAAGTTAAAAACTGACATTGATCTGAAAATATATAAATTTAAATACTCTGTGAAAAGAAGCAAATCATCATTCAAAATTATTGTACCTGTAGATAATTTTAATGATGTTGTTAATCCTTCATTTTGATCCCCGAATGCAATTATTCACGAGTACGTTTATAAGAATAATGAACCTACGGATATTGTACATTTGCCTACTCGAAATGAAAATTCTTCAAAAAACTGATTATCTCCCCATCTGATATGGTATTACATATCATTTATCAGAATGTGAGGGGATTAAATACAAAGTTATCGTCTGTCTATGCTGACAGTTTTGGATTTTACTCTGATATCATTGTATTGACTGAAACCTGGCTTCATGATAATATTCATAATTCCGAAATATTATGTGATAAATATCAAATATATAGATGTGATCGCAAGATTGGATGGAAAAAAACTGGTGGTGGTGCGCTTATAGCAATTTCTACTGAACTATCCTCAGATATGCTCGTTTGCTGTTCAAATCCTGATATTGAATTTATGTCTGTAAAAATTCGTATAAGAGATAAATATTTGTTTATTTCCTGCTTCTACATTCCTCTTGGTTCTCCTGTGGAAATATATCAATCGCATTTAACTGTTATTAAGTCTATATTTCATACCCGTAAAGCTTCTGACACTTTTGCTGTTTTTGGTGACTTTAACTTACCCACAGTTATATGGAATCATTCACCTGACGTAGATCATCTAATTCCTGTTGTCTCCAGTGGACATTCTGTGGAATTTATCGAATCTGTATTGAAATCAGGACTTTTTCAAACTTATAACTTAATATGCTACTATCTTCTGTAAACTGGAGTGAAATTTTTTCGTCTGATGACATTAATGAATCAATAAAAGTATTTTACAATATACTGAATGATTGTATTCATAAGTCAGTCCCTCTGGTTCTGAAGGTGAGTCCCATTGGCCCTCCTTGGAATAATAGTCAATTATCAAAAATAAAGAATAATAAAAACAAACTATGTAAGAAGTTTCATAAATCTGGATTGCAAGATCGGAATATAATATAATCAATAAAAGATCATATAGCAATCACTTGATAAACATGAAAATCGGCTGAGGGAGAATCCCAAATCATTTTATAAATTTGTTAACTCGAAACGAAGATCTTATGCCTTAACGAATTCCTTAAAATATGGATCTGTTACAGCAAAAGATCACCAATTTATAAGTGATATGTTAGCAGACTTCTTAGCAACGACTTATTCAACATACATTTATGATCAATCTAACTCTTACCCGTATCACTTATTGGAACATAGTCCTATTAATATACCATTCTTGAATCATAAAACTGTTTTGGAGAAAATGAAGAAGTTAAAAACGTCATTTAACCCTGGCCCTGATGGAATTCCTAGCAGTATCCTAAAAAAATGCGCTGATAGCTTATCTATTGCTTTAACTAAACTTAAACTTTTTGAGAAAATAGTATCTGATATACTTGCACATGAAGTTTCTACTTTACTATCATCACCTTACCAACATGGATTCCGTAAATGCCGCTCAACTGTTACGAATGTTCTTGAACTTACATCCGTGGTTTTCGGAACCGAATGCAAACTGATGTCATTTACACAGATTTCAGCAAAGCATTTGATAAAGTTAATCTTGCACTACTGTTACATAAACTGGATTGTATAGGTTTTAGTAAGACTCTATTCATTTGGTTAGAAAGCTATTTATTCAACCGGACTCAGTGTGTTATCATCAGTGTGTTATCTATCAAGAACTGCAGCTGGTACATCTGGTGTCCTAAGTCACCTTGGACCAATACTGTTTTCTTTATTTATAAACGATATACCTTCTACTGTCCACTTTCTAAAGTTCTTACGTATGCTGATGACGTCAAAATTATTAAAACTGTTAATGATCAAGATGCACAGTCATTGCTTCGGTCTGATATTGATAGTTTTCATAACTGGTGCCTGGTCAACCTAATGGAACTTAATATAAAAAAAATTTTAATATATTTCTTTCTCTAGAAATGTCAATTTCAAATACAATTATTATATAAATGACGTTATGCTGGAATCTGTTGAATCCTATATGGATCTTGGTATTCTGTTGGATCGTCGAATGAATTGCAGATCACATATATCGTTAACAACTAATAAGGCTTATGGTGCTCTCGGATTTGTGAAGCGTTGGAGTAAAGAGTTTACCGATCCTTCTGTTACCAGAAATTTATATTTCTATACTTCTTGAATATGGATCCGTAATATGGGATCCTTGTTATACAATTCACTGCAATCTGTTTGTTCTGTCTACGTCGAAATGGTTGGTCTCAACAAAATCTGCCTTCGTATGAGTACAGACTGGATCTTATAAAGTTACCTTCGTTAAAGAGCAGACGCATAATGCTGAATATTTGTTTTGTATTAAATATATTACAAGGAAATATTACCTGTGAATTCCTGATTAATAAAATTAAACTGAATGTTCCATCTAGACCAACTAGAAACTTTGAACTACTACAAGAAATACTACTACTCAATAGAACTGTGTGAGAGTAAATCTACTTTAAAAAGAAAACCATAACCATACTTTTGATTCTTAGTTCCTTGCAATGTATATAAACTCGTTAATGAAATCATCATAACATATTATTAATCTAAAATGAATTTACATAGAATAGTGTAAGAATATTGTAGAATATTGTAAATAGTCTGTAGGGATATAAGTCTACGAGTATAGACTAATAATAAAAAAAACAAGAATTCCGCTCCGAAAACAGAAAATCGTGGTCCGTGAGATGAATATTTCGCAAAAGTCTATGAGTTGAATTATCAAAAAAGACTTTAGACTTGGGGGCTTTCAAAGGCCGCAATCCGCAATGGACATTTGTTGACTTCAGCTTTATAGAAAATAGGAAAGAACCAGTAAGGAAAGGCTAAAGTCGGGCGGTGCCGACTATATAGTACCCTACACCACTCTCGTAATATTGAATAACTCTGATATATAAATTTTGTAATCTATATATATAAAAATGGTGTGAAAAATGTATAGTAATTCATCAATTGAGAACGGCTGGACCGATTTTTTTTCAGTTCTTCGTATTTGCCTGGAGAAGGTTGTTACGAAAGAAAATTTTGGGAAAACCCTCCGGAAAAGTCGGAAAATTGGGAAAATCGAAAATTGCTATTTCTTGCGAGATTCCTACTGTTCCTATCTACTGCTCTCTTTTTGAATCCAATTTTTATTATTAATTTTCTATTAAACGAAAAAGTTTTCTATTAAACATATGTACGAGTATGTGCTATTTTTATACCCTCACTTTAGTGTGACGAGGGTATATATCATTTGCTACGGAAAAAAGTGTAACACGTCGAAGGAGTGACCTAAGACCCCAAGTATGTTCGGAGGAAATCCGTTTTGGGTCATTTTAAGTCGAATGAGCAATGTCCGTCCGTCTGTCTGTCTGTCTGTCTGTCTGTCTGTCTGTGTGTCTGCTGGCTGGTGCGCACGATAACTCTCGAAAGGAGTAACCGATTGACCTCAAATTTGGTATGTGGTAATATTTTTTTCTATCTCCGGCTAAGTTCGAAGATGGGCCATATTGGTCCACTCCTTCTAGTACCTCCCCCACAAAGTGTTAAAATGTTGTGAAATATTGATTCTTTAATAACTGCTATACTACTTATTCGAATCTTTTGAAATTCCACACATAGTATTAGCTTATTAGTCGTTATCAACTCGAGAAAAATGGGCGAAGTCGCCACGTCCCTTTTGGTACCTCCCACACAAATGCACCATTTTGCACCTAAAGTTAACAGCTTATAACATTAATAACAGCGTATAAAAATACTTGAAATTTTGTACAGTATTATGCTTTTATATTGCCTACAGTCCAGGGAAAAATGGGTGTTGTTGTCACGCCCCTTTTGGTACCTCCCACACAAAGGTACCTTTTTGTACCAAAAGTTAACAGCTTATAACATTAAAACCAGTGTATAAAAATACTTGAAATTTTGTACAGTGTAATGTTTTTATAGTGTCTATAGCCCTGTGAAAAATGGGCGTTATTGCCACGCCCCTCTTTGTACCTCCCACACAAAATGCCCAAATCATACCACAATTTAATGTCTCATAACGTTTATTCCAGTGCACATAAATGCTTATAAGTCGGCACAGTGCAATGAATTTAAAGTATCTAATGTTCAGCAAAAAAAAGGTGTATTTGATAAACCCCTTCTGGTACCTCCCACACAAATTGACAGAATAATTCGAGTAATATTTAATATTACATTACTCACAAAGTGAGGGTATACCTTAGTCGGTTTACCCGACTGAAACTTTCTTACTTGTTTTTATTAATTTTCTATTAAACAAAAAAGTTTTCTATTAAACATATGTACGAGTATGTGCTATTTTTCTTGCTGCAATTCATTCGAGTTTTGCGTATTGTTACACTGATTTCGCGTATCACATCGACAAACGGTACAAGCATTACGATCAATTAAAATTCAACGCGATATTTATCAGTTCGAAAATTTTTTCAGATAATAAGTTTAAGTATAAGAGGTAAGGTTATCTTATTGGATTGCGGGCACTGCAAAATCATAATTTCGGATGAATGCACGATGGCGCATAAACGAGCTCTGGAGGCAGTTGACCGAACGATGAAGGATTTACGACGTGATTTGAGACAATTTGGTGAGTCTATGATATTGCTCTCCGGCGATTTTCGTCAAACGCTTCCCGTCATCCCGAAATCTACTGCCGATGAAATTAATGCATGCCTGAAATCGTGGTCTTTGTGGCGGCATGTCAAGAAGTTGAAATTGACCACGAACATGAGAGTCGCGTTGCAGAAGGACTCATCGGCTCTTGAATTCTCGAAACAACTGTTGGCGCTTGGCAATGGCCAAATTACTGTTGATGTTTCCACTGCATTGATATTGTTCCCGGCAAATTTTTGCGAGTTCACATCGTCGAACGAGGAACTCATCACCAAAGTGTTTCCAAATCTCGATTAGATTAGTGAACGGGCAATATTAGCAGCGAAGAATAAGGACGTCGATAGCATGAATATTATTATTCAAAGTAAAATCGAACTCGCTTGATGTGCCAGGAGCTCCGCCGCATAATTTACAGCTGAAGGTGGAATCGATCATAATCATGTTGCGGAATCTGAATCATCCGAAATTGTGCATAGTTCGCGGTTGTCCATTATGAAACTGATGGACAATGTGATTCAGGCGACGATCATCAAGGGAAAATTCAAAGGAGAGGAAGTCCTTATCCCACGAATTCCGATTATTCCAACTGATCTTTCATTCCAATTCAAGCGGATTCAGTTCCCTGTACGATTGGCTTTTACGATGACAATCAATAAATCTCAAGACAAATCGTAGGAAGTCTGTGGAATTAATCTCGAATTTCCCTGTTTTTCGCACGGTCATCTGTACGTTGCCTGTCTTCTGTCTTCGTTGTTTGTTGTTTATCACATCGCTCTCTACTGATTTCGATTCCTTTTAAACAAATCGCATTAAAATTTTAACTATCTGTGTTTTATTATCACTCTGGAGTTTATCTGAAGGCGTTAAATTGGGGCGAGGCGAAGTTCGCCGGGTCCGCTAGTTCATGTATAAATTGTTTACATAAATTTACTTTTGGGACATTTTATACTTAAATAATACCCTGTACCACAGTGTGGTGTAGGGTATAAAAACGATTGGATCTAAAGAGCCAAATCGGATGAAACATATATATGGGAGCTATAGCTAAATCTTAAGCGATTTTCTTCATATTCGGCAATGTTGGTTCATGGATCAAGAAACTCTACCATTCTACATTTCAAAACGATTGGATGTAAAATACAGCTTTTATAGGACTAAAGGGCCAAATCGGACGAAAGATATATATGGGAGCTATAGCTAAATCTTAGCCGATTTTCTTCAAATTCGATAGTGTTGGTTCATGGATCAAGAAACTCTACCATTCTAAATTTCAAAACGATTGGATGTAAAATACAGCTTTTATAGGACTAAATGGCCAAATCGGACGAAACATATATATGGGAGCTATAGCTAAATCGTAACCGATTTTCTTCAAATTCGGTAGTGTTGGTTCATGGATCAAGAAACTCTACCATTCTAAATTTCAAAATGATTGGATGTAAAATACAGCTTCTACAGGACTAAAGGGCCAAATCGGACGAAAGATATATATGGGAGCTATATCTAAATCTGAACCGATTTCAAACAAATTCAATAGCGATCTTAACAGCCGCGAAATTCTCTAAACTGCAAAATTTCAGAACGATCGGAGTGAAATTGCGACCTGTAGTCGACGAACAACTTTACATGGACAGACGGACGGACATCGTTAAATCGACTCATCTAGTGATTCTGAGTTGATCGGTATACTTTAGGGTGGGTCTAGCTGTGTTATTTTCAGGTGTTACAAACATCTGTCGTGAAACAAACTTATAATACCCTGTACCACAGTGTGGTGTAGGGTATAAAAATGCTAACGTCTTTTGGTGAAGCAAGCTGATAACTTGCACAAAAAATCTTGTTCACAGATGAAACTAATTTTACTCTTCAAGAAAAATTTATTAAACGGTGTATGCACAGTCGTCTAAAGAAGCATCTCAATTGATTCCAAGGGTCGAAAAGGTCCATCATACAGCTTTAATCATGGTTTGATAGGGTGTCTCTTACGATGGGTTCAATGGCTTGCATTTCTGTGAACAAGGGGTCAAAACATTGGCCAAAAATTACCAAAAAACTGTTTTGGGAGCTGTTGTGAAACCACTTAACTATTCCATATTCCAAAACCAGACATGGACTTTCCAGTATGATCTGCGCCAGCACAAAAGGCTAAAATGACCCAGACATGGCCTTAAAATAATTTGTCAGCTTTCATTTCTTCTGATAAATGGCTCTCTGGCAGCCTTGATTTAGATTTGGTTTACAAATTGTGGACAGTTTTAGATTCTCTTAAGATTGCTTTGATTCGTGCTGTGACCACTTTCCCAAAGGGACGAGGTGCGTGCGGCTATTGATGACTGGTCAGTTTGACTTATCGAACGTGTGACCTAAGAGACTCCAAGAATATTTGGCGCAAAATCCATTTTCGGGTCATTTTTAGTCATTTGAGCAATGTCCGTTCGTTGGTCCGTCTGATAAGTGTTGACATTGTATTTATATCTCAGAGTGCACTCTTGAATTTATGTTTGGCTGCTAAATTGTTGAAATGAAGAATAAGTCTTTGGCTCAACTACGAAGAAATCACAATTAGTTATAAACAAATCAAGAATGAATTGAACTGACAACATTATTTGTTGCTAGAAGAGTGCTCGTGGTTTTTTCCAATGAACTATGCTTCAATTTAGTTTCATCTTTTAAGAAGTGCACATGTGCTTGCAATGCACAATGACTTCTGACGTAAATATTTTTGATGAGACCTATGGCGATTTCGTTTCAGCAAAAAAGTGCAACACTTCACTTTTATGTATATCAAATTTTGGAATTTTAATACAGGAGCTGGGTTTAATCCGAGGGACTACATTAGTTCCATCTAAAAAGGGCAAATATGTTTCAGAATTTCGCGTCGACGCGAAATGAACACGTTTCAGTGATGCAAGTGGAACAGGAAGTAATGAATTTGTTTATTGATTGGGGACTTTCTGGTGAGTGCATCTCGCTTTTAGTTAAATGTGGAATCAAACCCATTGAAGTTTAATCGATGATGCATTCACATGACATCGTTGAAATATTTAATCAAAGAGAATTGATTGGCGAAAATATTCAATTCCGGTATAAAATGCAGACGTGGAGGATGGAAAAGAAGGACAGTTACTTGTATTTTTAAAATTAACTTTTTATAATATCTGCTAATACATATATTTTCCTTCTAAAAAACTCTCAGTATTCTGCACTAACACTGTTGTGGCAGTGACAAAACATCACCAAATACGGTTTCTAGCTGGCTGTCATCTAAAGAATCCACAGAAATAGCATCAGCATACAGTGATTTAAATATTGATGGCATCTGACGTAAAACTATAGGAGAAAATTACGTCTTAAGCAAATATAAAGAAAATAATTGTTTAGAAGAATCAGATCAATCTTCAATCGCAAGAACAATTATAGATCATTTGTTTGTGAATGGAATCAAAACGGATCCGAACATGATGAAGAAGGTGGCTGTCGCTATTGTGAAGCTGTTTCCAACAGAAAATGTACTAACGTACTATACACCACGATCCCGTATAAGAAACTCATCGGGAAAAATATATAATAGATATTTTAATATGTCGTATAACTAAAACGTACAGCAGAATTTCAATCCACAAGCGCAAAGGCTAAAAAATATGTGATGTTGAACCAAGCGCTGATATAATATATACATAGATATGAAGAATGCCATGGATACATGGACCACAAAGAGGGTCGGTATGGAAGGACTGTAATTTACATATTGTGATCGAAAGATCGTAAAATAGTGAGTAAAAAATATAGGGCGATAGAAAGATGGAGAACAAAATACCAAAATTATTTCCCGTAAATAAGATTTAAATGGATTTACCCTAGCAATATCTCGAAAACTAGACGAGATAAAAAAAATTATTGATGATTCTGATAGAGCATGTTTGAAACCCATATTATGAACTCCTAACTCAAATAGCGTATGGACCAAAATAGCATTAAGCCGACGGACGATAAGTCGAAATTCATAAATATATAGAGGGTTTTCCAATAAGAGTGATATGATTTCTTTTAAAAAAAGACACTTATTGTTAAGGAAATTCAAAATTTTTTATTTAATCTGAAGTACAATCAGGCAATGAAGCCGACCAAAATTATCGGCGGCGGCGGCGCATGCAAAAATACCGATCGGCGGCGGCGGCTGATCGGCTTAGCCGATCAAATTTCAACCATCGGCTGAGCCGATAAAGTTCCAAAAAACGATGGCGCACGAATGTCAATCTCAGGCAAAAATGGCACTTTAAGATATTTACAATTAGATGAAAAAACCTAAAATTAACACAAAAATTAAAGAAAAGTTAAGGAAGTTTTGATTTAATGTCGAAAATCGGTTCAATAAATCTCTACTTATTAGTCTTTGTTGTGAAAGATAATTTATTGTGAATTACATAGTGCCTGTTGCTTTCTCTCTAAAACGACACAGACTTTTTAAAAATTGGTTAGGGCGCTCAAGAGCTATTGTAATTTCCGTAAAAACCAAAAAACGCATTTTTCAATATTAAATTCGATATATTATGAATTTCTTTAAGGAAATGATAGCGAAAATTAACTTCATTAAAATTTCTGACCCTATTGTATTATTTAGTAGTCACTTTCTTAAGTTTCATGGTTGCATAAAATAAATCTTTTTGACTCACTAAATAATGTTCGGCGGCTGAGCTTCAGCCGATGTGAGCCGCTGAAATCGGCGGCGGCTCCGGCTGGAAAAAAATAGCCGGCTGAGGCGCGCCGCCGATTTGCGCCGCGTCGGCTTCATAGCCTGAGTACAATCGATACATTAAGTTCTAAATAAAACGTCATTCAAATGGCCTCCACGACTTCTTCTGCAGGAACGAATTCGATAAACCCAATTTTCGAGCACTTTTTCCACTAAATCAAGTCGTATGTGTATGTATGAAGAGAGTCTGGTTTATTTCGAAAGACCAATGACTTCACACAACCCCACATGAAATAGTCTAATGGTGTTAAATCACAACTTCTTGGAGGCCATTCAATATCACAAGTTCTTGAAATAATCGAATCTCCAAACTTTTCTCGGAACAATTCAATTGTTTCATTTGCTGTGTGGCACGTAGCCACAATCGGTAAATGGCAAAAAGATAGCTCTTAACGAGAGCTAAAATATTGCTCATGGGTGTCAAGGTCGTTGGTAGACTGGAAAGTTTTTTTTTGGATTTAAAAAAAAATAATGGACTTAGCGCACGAAAAGTTGCAATTGGAGAACGATTATTTTCATAATGAAACTGAATAATTTGTAAACGTTGTTCTTGCGTACATATATCTCTCCATGATGAAATTGTAAACACTACTGAACACAATGAAAAACAAATGACAGATAATGACATACATATTAGTCCCCATTTACATGGTACTTTTTTTTAAGTAACTTATCGGCTTATTCTCTTTTGAAAAAGTATTTACGTTCACACGCGTACTTTTTTTTCAATACTTAACTTATTTGTATTTGTTTTGTTTCGGCTTTTCCTGTGTGAATTGTTGTTGTTTCCAAGTGCGAACGAAAAACACAAAACGATGAGTACGATAAGTACGAGTACGGCATACTTTTTTTCCCCCCGTTTCCGACTGCCTCTCTCGCCAACAAAACGCCGATAAGTATGCTTAATACTTAAAAAAAAAGTATCATGTAAATGCAGACTTACAAATGGCCAAAACCTCACTTCAAAATCATATCATCTCTATTGGAAATCCCGTTATTTAAAAATATCTGTACTCTCTGAAAAACTTATTACGATTTTTTCACTTTTTGAGGTTGTGCCATTAATGTATCCAGCGGATTTTAGTCGTACATTTTTCCTAACGATATTTTTTTAAAACTTATGCTTTTATAAATATTAAATATGAATAGTAAACGTTTTAAAATACCAAAGATTTGCAATTTTTTAATAAAGGGTGATCAAAGTAGAGATACTTTTTTCAATAGCCTTTTTCAGACAGATCACGTGTGAGTCGTGTCATGCTGTCAAGTTATTTTTGTTAAGTTTCATCATGGAAAGACTTACGACTGAACAACGTTTACAAATGATTCAGTTTTATTATCAAAATAATCGTTCGCCAATTAAGCTAAATCCATTTTTTTAAATCCAAAAAAAAATACACTTTCCAGTCGACCAACGACCTTGACACCCATTAGCAATATTTTAGCTCTCGTTAAGAGCTATCTTTTTGCCATTGACCGATTCCCGATCCGACGTACCGGAATCATCGGTCCATATTTCTTCAAAAAGGATGCCGGTGAGAACGTAACCGCCAATGGCGACCGTTATCGTGCCATCATAACCGACTATTTAATGCGTGAAATTGAAGCTCGTGATCTCGGCGACATTTGGTTTCAACAAGACCTTGGCCACCAAGATCGTGTGATATCACACCGTTAGACTTTTTCCTGTGGGGATATGTAAAGTCTAAAGTTTATGCGGACAAACCCGCTTCGATTCAGGCCTTGGAGCAAACCATCGCGCGTGTCATTCGACAGTAACCAGTCGAAATGCTCGAACGAGTCATCGAAAATTGGACTCAACGGATGGACCATCTGAGACGTAGCCGCGGCCAACATTTGATAGACATAATCTTCAAAAAATAAATGCCAAAGAATGTTCTTTTAAATGATAAAAAACATTCCCCATTCAATTTGAATTTTCTGTGTTTTTTTCTTCAAAAAGTAGGGAACCTCGAAATGGATCACGCTATATTAATGACGATATCGTAATATAAAAAAATGATAAAATGTGATATTTATACTCGTATGTCCATAGCTGTTTATGCATTGTATTTAAATAAGAGTTGACAGGTAAAAGCAAATATATGTGGATTTTTTTGCAAAATTTTTTTTATGAGATATCTTTTTTTTATATTTTATATATATTTTATTCCAAAAATACAAAACATATTAAGTAAATTGAAAAAACAATGTCATTAACGAACAAATTTGATACAAAATCCACACATATCTGCTAATTTTGCGACACGGCATTTAAAGAATCTACTCCGCATTTGAATTAACAACGCTTCACTCTTGAAGTATGAAGTTCGTAAATCCTGTATCAACAGTGCCGTAGTTATTTGAAATGTTTTGTTATTATTGTGTTTCAACGATATAATATTGAAAAAATGAATAATTTTCATTTTAAATACTTATTACGATTTCATTCTCTTTCAACCATAATCTAAGTCCCTATTTACATTGGCTGAATGTTCAGCGAATTATCGGTCTTTTGTGGGAGATAGAGGCAGTTTGCTTGCTGGGTGGGGGGTGTGGGGGTAGGGTAACTCTCCATGAGTGTTTTGAGTTCTTCGTGCAAGTTCAAAAGAGAATTTGATGATTATATGCTGAAAAAACTTGCCTAGTGTAAATAGTATCTTAGTACTCATTTACGTGAGGCAATTTTTTCAAGCAAGTGTCAAAGTTTGTTCGATAGTGGGAGGCGGGAAGAGCTCTCCGCCTCTTGCTTGAAAAAAAATTGCCTCGTGTGAAGCAGCACTAATCTAACGGTTTATTTCTTTACTTTAACGTTTACCAACACTGATTGCCAATCACCTCATCTTCATCATAAACACTACACACACGCAACAGCTGCGAACAGCTGACACATGAGAATAACAAAATAAACAAAAAATTGTTATGCATTTTTTTCAGCTAATTGATGAAATTGAAAGCAAATGCATATTAAAATTTATTATGATTTCATTACATATTATAACTTTTACTTCACTCTTAGTTGGGAACAGGAAAATGGGGGGATACCTGTTCTAAACGGGGGAAAAGTTGCGGAAGGTCGTGGTTATATATCAGCCACTAATGTGAGTTTACAAACTGATATGCACTTGCAGTAGCATATAGAATATAAATAAATAAAAAAAAGAAGTGTTAATTGGTATGTGTAATTACAACACAGCTAAACTGTGCATTCTGTACAGCTTGAATTTGGATTTCCATCAACGCATAGGTTATGTTTTTCTCTATAGTTAGTGTAAAAATGCTAAGGAATCTAGAGAAAAGTAACCGCCAAAATATTGGGAAATGGTAAAATATTTGAAAGGACTTTTAGGATTAAACACATTTAAAAATCGTGAAAACTGACCAAATAACAAGGAAGGACCGACCGGCTTTGCATTGCTTTGTAGAAATTCCGGTCGGGAATAAGGAATACATTATAAATTATTATTAGATGATCACTGAAGCAATTCTTATACTATGAATTATTCAAAAAAATGACAACTATTTCATTATTTTAGTATTTGGAATCATGCTACAGCTTTACTTTGAAGTAATGATTTAGATTCCCATTTGATACTGGATGTTATAAATGTTGGCTCGTTTGAAAGCTCTAAGAAGAAATTATAGCACATCAATGCAAAAAGCAGCTTAAATTAAGAAATAATATGACCCAAGAATAGCCAAAGGTTCTAAACACTTCACTGAAATACATATCATTTAATTGCTGACTGGTCATAAGCGGGCATGATAATATACTATTTTATTCAAACAGGTTATGATAAAAAGAAGCCACCAACTTCACAAAATCACAGACAGAAACAACAAAAATTTCGTACGACTTACCTTCATGAAATTCCATTAATAAAAACTCCAGAAAATTGTCCATTATTTGTGGAAAGTGTCTCATTTTTCTTATAAATCCGCAATTTACCTATAAATGTCATTTTTTGCAAGTTTTGTTATAGTTTCGCGAACAGGTACAATTGTTTTTAATTTTTGTTTATTAAAGAGTTAAATTCAGAGACAGCTGACACCAAAATGTCAACATGACATTTATTTTGTTCGCTTTTGTTGTTTACTTCGTCGATCTACTACTATTCGTTTAAAAAAATCTAGACAACCCTGCAAATTGCGTATTTTTCGGAAGCTTTCAATGGTATTTAAGAGATTCCCCAAAAAGTACATAATATGTATAACAGATGGCATACTTGTCATTGCTGTCATATATAAAGAAGGAATTAGTCAACGTAACGTAGACTGTCGTATGTTGCTGACATATGAAGACAAATAACAGAACGCATATATCCAATTAAAGTATCCAATTAAAATGACAACAAACTAAAATAAAAGTACAAAATATAAATAATAGACGTCAAATTTGTCTTTGCTTTCAAATATTGTTATGCAGGAATTTATCCACGAAACGTTGAACGTAAGTAGTTATGTATGTTTACACAACAAAAAATTTAAAACTCATGGCGAATTCTTTTCTGCAAAAAAGTGCAACATGTTCATTGCCCTTTTTCCGAAAACGGCACTTTTGTGATACTTTTTTGAATTTTGGTAATTAAGTTACTCGAATTTAGCACAACTAAAATTTCAAAAAAGCGATATAATAGTGCTGTTTTCGGAAAAAGGGCAATGCAAGTGTTGGACTTTTTTGTAGAAAAGAATTCACCATATATCTATATCTGTGGACTTTTGACAATACAACTTAAGTCGTATTTGCAAATTTTTCAGGAGAGAGAAAATACTGTTTTATTGCGTACAAAATATTTTTCTATTTACATTTAAACAAATATGAAATTTGTGTATTATTTTCCGTCTTTTGCTTAATTTTGGTTCATTTTTAAAATTTATAGAACTTATCTATGTATATATGTTTTTAAAACTTATCCACATATGAGATCTTTAGTCAAGTGCAAAATTAAAAATTATCGCCTTAAGGGCCCCTTACATTGTGGATTTGTTGTCAAGCATCATGTTCTCTCAGATGTTGTGTCCGACGAGTGTTTGCCCTTAGATTACTCATGCAATCTCTACAACATCATTTCATCTACGACAGCAACGTGGTCGGTTGTGCGTGTGCAGCGAAGAAAAATATCAAAATGCCGTCGGCAAAATGAAAATATGCGACCATAAAAATTTGGGTATTTTCCTTCAACCTTTTTTAATGAATAATTAGGGAATTTTTGAAAGAATTTGTTTATACCCACATTCCATATGAGTGTGCATCGTGCGTTATATTTTTAATGTGATATACAAATGTACCTGATACAAATTTTACCTGACTTTTTCAATACATTTGTTTCATGTTTTCATGCAAAATAATATATGCCGAAACAGAGGAGAAAAGTAAAATAAATGTCATGCCAATATCGTTGTTTCTTAATTACTTTTACAAATATTGCCTTCCAAAAATTATGTTTGGGAGAGACAGACAAAAATTCTGTATACTTTTGAAGAAAATGAAAGGAAAGTGTTCATTAAATTAAAATGCTTAACAAATCTACGAAAAATATTTATGTACATATTTATTTTCCACAAGAAATTGTATATTGCCTTCAAACCAACATAAAAAATTAGTTTAGTTTTTAAAATAAATTTTTAACAAGCCGTTCATTCAAGGAAAATGAAGCGAAATTTATTTTTTCAAATTTAAAATCAACGTAAATATTTTTGAAAGAAAAATAATAACAATTCTTATAGTCTTCACTTTTAATTTTCCATAATTCTGGCATACTGTTGTATAATTCAAAGAAAATCCAACCAAAATTGCCTATCTCTTTCCATTTTCAGTTTTACGCATCTTTACTCAATGAGGTTTCTACTGAAATGTCATTTTGCCGACGGCACTTTGTTCTCTTTTCGTGTTTCCACCACAATGTTTCTTTTGAACTGACGAAATGTTGTCATACCTGCCATTACATTGTGGATTTGCATGAGCCAACATGAAAATATCAAAATCGTTTTGATTTTCGTCCAACATCCATGAACACTCATCATGCAGCTCCTTAGACTGTGGATAAATCAATGGATCACACATGTTGTAGGACAAAACTGATGTGTGTAGGGCCGGCTTTAAGTTGATTCGTTTGAAAATATTTTGCTTTTATTAACATATAAATGAATTTAAAATAAGCTTATAATTCATTTCAGAGGAGTAGTTATTAAATTCAGTGTTTTCCAACAAGTGGCGTTATTTTGAATCACCCGGTATTTCGGTAGCTGTCACTTTTGAAGCTTTAATTCTTTGACATTTGACAAGTAGAAACTACGTCATTACTAAAAATGGGACAATACGCGATTCAACAACGCATTGAAATTATTAAAATTCGAAAAATCTAAATTCATCGAAAAATTATCTTGACTGATGATACCAAAAAGCAAAATTGTCGCATCTGGGGCTCGGAAAACTCAAGAGTTATTGTTGAGAAGCCTCTCCATCCTCAACGTGTGACTGTTTGGTGCGGTTTATGGTCCGGTGGAGTCATTGGACATTACTTTTTCGAAAATGAGGTTTGATCAACAATTACGGTGAACGGATTGCGCTATCGAGAGATGAATAATGTTTTTTTATGGTCGGAGTTGGAGGGTATTGATCTGGACAACGTTTACTTTCAACAAGACGGCGCTACGTGCCACACAAGCAACGAAACCATTGCTCTGTTACGGGAAAAGTTTCCGGACCGTGTTATCTCTCGAAGAGGTGATCGCAATTGGCCACCGATTTCTTGTGATTTAACACCTTGCGACTTCTTCCGTTGGGGCCTCGTGAAAGATAAGGTCTACGCCAACAGCCCAGCGTCGATTCAAGACCTCAAAGATAGAATTCGTGAAGCTATCAAGGACATAGGGCAGCCAATTTGCGATTTGCGATATGGTCCTGTAATCGTGGTCGTGGTGGCCATTTGGCTGATGTTGTTTTTCATTATTAACGGCATACCTTCCTCTTTATTATGAAATTAACATCCGATCATTTATCTCAAAAAGTGGCATTTTTCTTTGAATACCAAAATAACACCTCTTGTTGGAAACCCCTTTATATTCGTAGGAATAAAAACAAAATAATAAATTTTACAATAAAAAGTATTTAGTCAACGTTTTCCATTTCGTCTATGCCTGAGTCTACCTCAACTTCGGCCATTCCTTCCGCTTTAAGGTTCTGGTAGAAGTTCTGAAAACTTGTGTTAAGCGAAGTAAGCATATCAATCAAATCACGTTTTTTATTCAATGATATAGGTATAGTCGCTGTGTAACTTTTGACTAGCAATGAGTTACATTTTTTCGACTACGTTGATTGATATTTAGCTCTTTGAAATGTTCGTCCAATTGATGAGACAATCTATACTGTAGTATCCCTGGCTTATCTTTCAAATATCGCATTCAACGAACAAATTTCCACTCAAATTTTTCACCTATAAATAGAAAAGAATAATGTTAGAAAATTCAATAAAATTATTGTTATTTATAATGGGTGATCTAAGTGGAGATACTGTTTTTAATAGCCTTTTTTTGACAGATCACGTGTGAGTCGTGTCATGCTGTCATGTTATTTTTGTTAAGTATTGTTTGGCATTTCATCATGGAAAGACTTACGCATGAACAACGTTTACAAATTATTCAGTTTTATTATCAAAATAATCGTTCGCCAATTGCGCTAAGACAATTTTTTTTAAATCCAAAAAAAATTCTTTCCAGTCGACACACGACATTGACACCCATGAGCAATATTTTAGCTCTCGTTAAGAGCTATCTTTTTGCCATTGACCGATTCCCGATCCGACGTACCAGAATCATCGGTCCATATTTCTTCAAAAATTATGCCGGTGAAAACTTAACCGTCAATGGCGACCGTTATCGTGCCATGATAACCGACTACTTGATGCCTGAAATTGATGCTCGTGATCTCGGCGATACTTGGTTTCAACAAGACGGCGCCACTTCCCACACATCGCATCAATCAATGGATTTATTGAGAGAACACTTCGGTGAGCAGATAATTTCACGTTTTGGGCCGGTCGATTGGCCACCAAGATCGTGTGATATCACACCGTTAGACTTTTTCCTGTGGGGATATGAAAAGTCTAAAGTGTATGCGGTCAAACCCGCTTCGATTCAGGCCTTGGAGCAAAACATCACGCGTGTCATTCGCCAGTTACCAGTCGAAATGCTCGAACGAGTCATCGAAAATTGGACTCAACGGATGGACCATCTGAGACGTAGCCGCGGCCAACATTTGATAGACATAACCTTAAAAAAATAAATGTCAAAGAATGTTCTTTCAAATGATAATAAACATTCCCCATGCAATTTGAATTTTCTGTACTTTTTCTTTAAAAAAGTAGGGAACCTCGAAATGGATCACCCTATATATTCCAACCTGCGATGTTGGTTGTCCTCCAAGTGTAATTATCCTTCAATAGAGTTTTAAAGTCGTAAAAATCATCCTGGATCAATTCGTGAACAAAATATTTTTTATTGATTGCGGCAATTAAGTTGGCCCAATCATGTGGATGTTGTATAGAACCTGAAGATATTTTTTTCTTCTTTTTTTCAATCTGTGCATGAACTGTGTCACACTCAAGATGAGTGTGACCCGCAATAAGAAATTTGTGATCTATTGTTTCAATACTTGGATTATCTTTAAGAACTCTCGCAAACATTGCACAGATATAAGAATGGCTGCTGTGACTTTGATACTTCGGGAATTCGTTTATGAATTGAAGAACTTCGTTGTGCCTCTCAATAGATAGTTTGTGCGCAGGTGGATTTTTTCCGCTCAGGTCACTAATAATAGATCCCGCACATTCTGTTTGCGTTTTATAGCTACATATAGTTTTTACGGTTTGCTCAGTTTCGCCAAATATTTTCAAAAAACATTGTTTACATATTCTAGTTTTTTCACCATGAGGCTCAAAATGGTACAAAAAAACATGTTGTCGATTTCTTGAGTTTTGCGACTTTTGAAGATTTTCTGTTTTCTTCATTTGAGCTTCAACTCCAAACTCCAATAAGTTCGACAATATTTTTTTGCTGTTCGAAATTGATTTTGGAATGACATTTCTGTCTATATTCTGACAATGCCTTAGTTTCTTTGGCTGAAATGGTTTTATCTTTATATGTGAGGTATTCTAATCCTAATTGTTTATTCATTTTGTTGGTATGTTTGTTTGATCTTGAACTGGCGAGAAGTATTTCCTCAGGATCAGCATTTCCGAGGTTAGCTTCTAAAGTGGCAGCCATGTCTCTAACACTTTCAGTTGTAGAGGTCAACTCGGACTCGGAGTTATTATCAATGGGAACATAATCAGAATCATCGTAGACAGTTTCGTGAAAAATATCCTCTTCAGTTTCGCTCGGGTACTCAATCCATTTAATTTTTGTTTCTGTGAAATTTTGATAAAACCTCGTCCATCATTCCTACATCAAGCGTTGTCTTTGTTTCGTCGGGAATATTTGGTCAAATTAGTACTTCTTTGCGTTTTTGCTTAAGAGTGCGTATATTTTGACCACCATTAAGTTCTAATGCATTCTTTTCTTTCCCATTTGGTATTTTTTTCGCCATGGCTGCAAGCATGCGTCCTCTGTCCATTATAGACTCTTTCCATCGAACACCTTATTTTATTTTATATATGATCGTATGCTGTTCTTTGCACGCGACAGATGCACTTATATAGAGATAAAAACTTGGTTTTTCAGTTTCGACAGAAACAACTATGTTGAGTTGGGATGTGTTATCGCTGTGAAAACTCAACATACATAGACTGATGTAAAAAATTAACATATAGACCTACTTTTCATATTTTGCTTTCAACAAAAGCACTTACTTCAAAATAAGTTATTTTGAGAAAAGTAAATGTTAATAAAATATATAGCACTAAAACTAAATAAGGTGTTTTGTCAAAATTTCATTACAATTTTATTTAAATATATTGTTAAATTTTCTGCATATTTGAATTTAAAGTGCAAATCTGTAAAAATGTCGATTTAAGTTGATTTGTCAATCATAATATTTTATAAACTACACATCGTAGAAAGACGCTGACTAGACCAAAACAGCGCGTAGGAAAGTTATCTTTATGATTTTAAAAAAATGCAATTTGCCTTATCTCGACTTAAGATGTTTTGTCATTATTCCACAGATATTATCTCCTGTGGTTCCTAGGGGTAACAAATATATGTATATGGGCATTAGTAAGGGTCGATCCCCATACAAGAAAATAAGTTGCACCAGTCACCCCCTAGTTTTGAAGATTATCTAGAGAGAATTCCGGGGCATCAAACTAAATTTTATGTGTGCATCCTACATGCCGACCTTTTAATTTTATTATCCTGCGTTGGCATTTGATGTCCGATCGTAACGGGATGCGTATGTTGTTCGAGTTTTGTTAAAGTCACTTTTGACTCCGAACTCAAATTCGATAAGTGAACTCTGTCATCTCGTTTTCTACTCCCCTAAGCGGGGAATTTTTTTGAAACGGTAATAAAGCCCTTCAAAAATAATGAAAATTTTGCTTTTAAAGTACCCACATTCATTCATAAACAAAAAGGTACATAGGTTTCAAAATTACAAAATACATACAGAGATCACATTAGACAATCCTACTTTTGACGTCGTTGTCTATCTCTCTCACACACAGGTTTGGCCCAGTATGAATGAAATAAATTTGCATGATTTGTCACCAAATGTTAAAGCTCTCAAAGGTAGAATTTCATAATAAAATCTATTTCTTTTTCCATGCACCCTATGCTACAACAAAATAGTATTTTTTTCACTGTTTGCTTATTATATTATAATGCGATCTTAAAGAATAATACGTCGTTGATGATCCCTTGACAAGGGCTACACTTCTTACATAAGTTAGTTTTAAATCCAAGATCAAATTTAACTTGTGACTTTAGTTACCCGCACGGTTATGATCTTCGTCTCCTCATGTAGGCGGTCATGAGGAGGCGCCCTGTTGCAGTTCTCAGGTCGTCATTTTGGCAGGTCTGTATGTTCTTCCACTGCGTCTCACATTCGGTGACCACACTGGTGCTGCCTAGTTTACCACAGACCGACCTATCGCTTTGTAAGAGGTCAACAAGGTTTCTTTATCTGTTCCCCAAGTGTCGCCGTCTAGCGACTTGAGGAACTTGTTCCTACTTCCCATTTTATTGCAGATAGCTGTGGCATGCGCGTTAGATCTGAAGAGGCTACCAAATGTGACACCATGAACCCTAGGGTAGTTGGTGGTCGGAATTCTTGTGCCATCGACTATCACACTGAATTGCTCCTTCACTTGCGCTGTCCATGCAGTAAACAGTGTGGCCGATGATTTGGTGGCGGATATTTTCAGGTTCCTCGCAGCGAAGAAATTGACAATCACATTCAGGTAGACATTCAGCCTTCCACATATATACTATCTATGATGGGTATTTCGATTCAGTGTACCGAAATCCATCAAAAACTGAATTTCCATTTTTCTTGTTGTTACGACCTTTTTCGTTTCTGATGACGATTTATTGTTTCCTGTACTTCCTAAAAGGAACATAGGGCCGCAACAAAGTTGATCCAATCATATCTTTCATTTGCCATACGCCTTATTTCACTCCAGGCTGGGTTAGGTTAAAAGAGGATGACACTAGCGCTTGTCTAATGTCTAAAACTGGGAAATGTTTGATCCATTGTTATTCCACATGATGTGTTCGTTTCTTCTCCCGATTTCCTTTTTATTTGGGTTATTTCCACAGGATGCATTCTATAGTCATGAAAGCCTAGGATGTCATCTAATATCATGGGCGCCATTTTGCCAATATTTTTTCTTTGTTTCTAGAAAAATAGTGAAACAATGTTGGTAAACAAGCGGATGATCCTCCTCTGTAAGGCGTTCTTATCTTTGTGGCTGGTACCCAGCACGAAGTAATTTTATGTTGTTCTGGAGAATCTTCAATTCTCTACGGTGACTACCTTTGACCTTATATCCGTTGCGCATAACGCCTTTATTGCTGCTTGACTATCATTGAAGAAACTGAACCAGTTTCTGGCACGCATACAAAGCCGCGAAAGATTTTTTAACTCATTCCTTTTGTGTTTTCTATCCAATTAAGCTTTGAGTCTTTTATGAATCGGACACAGTACGCTGTCATTTGAAAGACAGACTTTTTCCGCGATAGTTGGCGCAAACCGTCTTGTCTCCTTCTATGAATAGTACGCTGTTATTAAAAAAATATATATTTTTAGTTAACCATTTACTATTATTTATTGCTTTTTCGTCATATCGTGCGCCCATAGTTCCGATACAAAATTATTTCTTTTTGTACATATTGTTTTGACTCTATTCCATGACAAGTTTGGTGGATGCAAGTTGGTATCATCTTCTAGGCAGCGTCACCAACTACGGTGCGGTATGCCTCGTCCTCTTATTCCTTGAGGATTTGATGTGTGAGAAAGTTCGAAGTTTTGACCGGAATTACCGTGTTTTTGTCCTTATTTAACGAGATATGGCCGTTTAAAGTTTTTGAGAGAATATTCGAATTTTGACCAACAAATATTGATCTCGAATTTTCTTCCTTTTTGTCCCTTTTTTATTTAACGAGATATGGCCGTTTAAAGTTTTAGAAAGTAATATATATAATTTTTGATTTAGGGAATGATCAGGGATTTTTGCACTATGAACCTTATTTAGCGAAATATGACCCTTTAATGTTTTGAAAATATAGTTCTAATTTTTGGCCTACAAATAGTCATCACGAATTTCATCCATTTGTAATAGAAGCCTTATTAAACGAGATATAAACGATAAAAGTGTTTGAAAGTTCCGATTTTCGGACACGGATTTTCGAACTTTTTTCACTAGGGGCCTCATTAAAAGATATAAATATGACCGTAAATTTCTTAAAGGAAATTTAAATTTTTTTACCTAAAAATATTATGTTCTGGAAAGAAATTTCGAATTTTTCACCAAAAAATAGTAATCACAAATTTTTGTCCTAGGGGCATTATTTAACAAGGTATGGCATATCCAACTATAATTACTTGGAATTATTAGAGATGAAATAGTGATCAAAATATAGACAGTTATTTTATGAAATAAAACCAGTAGTTTATTCTTCTTAAGATCGATCGAAGGCCTCCTTTGCGGCTAACATTTTTCTAAGCAGCCGATTTAAGACATACCCCGACGGATGAAATCTTGAAGATCGACAATGCAAACCATGTAAGTATTTCCATTCTCAATTTCACACCTTCGCCCATAGTAGTTTGGCTCTACAGATCCCCCGAAGCCATGCGAACTAGTTAAACAAACATTCTCACATAGAAAATTGAGTTTGATTTTTTTACACTCATCGCCGATGGAAGGGCTGCCCATGAACCACGACTCCCCATTTGAGAGACACCGCCATAGAAGATAGTCTTTAAGACCAGATAAATAGCCACACTACGAGTTTTAGAAAAACTTTTCTTTGAGACATATACGAATATTCGATAATATAGTTTTATTTTATTATTTATTTATTCAACTTTTTATTTGCATTGCGATAACAAACATTATTAATGGCATATCAGCTCTTCGATTACATTTTCTTTGCATTTGGTACAATCGGCAGTTTCTGGCTAGAAAAACTTTTAGAAAATGTCTTTAGAAATGTCTGTATAGCACGATGGGATCCTTCCGATCATCATCACAAGGGACGCATCTGAATTTCTTGGCGGCCATTTTGAAATTCCTCATAAAGAGTTTATAATCTAAAAAACAACAAATACAAAATACATTATTTAGTATTATTGATACTTATATACTTTTGATTCGTCAAAGAACAGGGAATTCTCAGAAAAGATTTTTAAGCTAAATTCTTGTTTGTTTGCGGGAAAATGTTTACAAAAAAATCTTAAAACATAGAAAAAATATCCTCAAAATTATTTTTATTTTTAAAGTGCTAGCATCCTGGAGTTACAGTAGGCCTCTTTGAAGTAAACCCATGTACAAATGTTGAAGTTAGGGCAATTTTTCTGTAAAAATATCACAATTTCAAGAAAGAGTTTTTAATTTTTTCTGTAATCTATATATCGTTCATTTCATGTCAAATCTGACGATTTAGAAAAAAATAAAGCATATCGTCGATGGAAAATGTTTTCAATTATTATAAGCATTGGGCAGAGCCTACCTACATGATACCACAGACAACTCTATCAGAACAGATTAAAATGAAATATTGTCGAATTTGATCAATGCTGGTTTTCTAATGATAATGATCTTTCCAACAAATTGTCGCCCGTTTCGTCGTATGACACTTTTTTTTATCGAGATATAGACATTTAAAGTTTTGGAATTGAAATTAAAAACGTCGACCAAAAATTAGTGATCTCAAAATTTCGTCCTTTTCGCTGTAGGACATTTATTTATAGATTTATAGCCATTTTAAGTTTTGGTATCGAAATTCAAAATCTCGACCACAAAATAGTGATCCCAAATTGTGTCCTCTTCACTATAGGATGCCTCTTAAATTTTTGGACGGAAAATTTTTGATCACAAAATGTCACCCGTTTCGCTGTAGTGACTGGGTTGCCCACATTGACAACCCAGTCAATGTGGGCTCCACCCCTGTGTAGTATGGAGGATACCAAATACAAACATATATGTCAAGTTTTATCGAAATCGCTTGTCTGGTTAAGAAACGTAATAATTACACTGTGCTCGAAATGGACACTTTAAAAAAGTAACATAAAGGAGACCCTATGGATATACCTATTTCGACCTTGCTGAATCCCATGGAGCTATACGTTTTTCTAGGTTAGCTCTTGTTTTCGCGATATTCGACCACAAATTTTGCAAAAAATCAAAGAGGTTAATTGTCTCGGTGATTTTGAAGTGGAAGACTTCCGAAAACGCGCTTCGAGAATTATTTCTCTCAAAATATTCAACCACGCTTCTCACCCCTTTACCCCCGAAAAAGTGCAATCAAATCTTACCATATGTCAAACGTCATACAACTCGTCGACATTTTTAGTTTGTGTCTTGAAAAATGTTCCTCGCGAAAAATTACTGGGTCTCCTTTCAACATATTTATGAAAAATTAACAGATATCACAATTTAGCGGGTTTTGTTGGTTACCTTTAAAATTTCCATTAACACTAACCAAAAAATAATTTACAAAAATTTAAGTTAAAAATTTTATTTCAAATATTTTCTGCTATCAGCAGAAAAATACACAAATTATGTAATAACTCGAAATCTACCTTATTTTCATAAAAAAGGTTGAGAAGGGCTTATAGTATTTCTTCGCGAGGAATATTTTTCTCAACGATGCCTATTAAAAATGTCGACGATATGTATGATTTTTAACATATGATAAGATTTCATAGCACTATTTCAGGGGTAAGGGGGTGAGAAGCGTGGACGACTGTTTTGAGATAAATAATTGTACAAATGTTCCCTTTATTTCGATCTTTGGACTGAAGCGTATATTCCGAAGTCTTCCACTTCAAAATAACCAAAGAGATAAGTCACCTCTCTGATTTCCCAACTTACTTTGTGGTCGAATATCTCGAAAACAAGAGCTAACATAGAAAAACGGCTAATGTCACTGGATTCAACATGGCCGAAATAGGTTTATCCATAGGGTCTCCTTTCTGTTACATTTTTGGACTAGCACAGTGTTATATTCCATTTTTAATTCCTCCCATTTTTTCAAAATGTGTGTTCAGTTCGGACAGCGATCCGCTCGCTTTTCATCGAGAAATATCTTTAGCGATGGGTAATCATTTAAAAATGTGGACCAAAAAGTTTGTTATCAAAAAATATCGCCCTTTGCGCTGTATCACGTTTTATTAACGAGACATAGCCATTTTAAGTTTTGGACCGGATGTTCGAAATGTTGATCACAAAGTTTGTGCTCTTCGCCGTATGACACTTATTTAAAGAGGTATCGCCGTTTTATGTTTTGACAAAAAAATAGTGATCACAAAATGTCGTCACTTCCGCTGTAGTTAGCTTATTTAACGAGATATAGCCATTTTAAGTTTTCGAAGGGAAATTCCAAATTTTGAACAACAAATCAGAGATCACAAAATGTCGTCCCTTCCGCTGTGGAACGCTTATTTAAATCAAAATTGTAACCAAAAAATTAGTGATCACAAAATGTTGTCTTCCGCTGTAGTTCACTTATTTAACGATATAGAACCATTTTTTGTTTTGGAAAATGTCGTCCCTTCCGCTGCAGAACGCTTATTAAACGATATATAGCAATTTTAAGTTTTTGGAAGGAAATTCAAAATTTTAACCAAAAAAATAATGATCACAACATTTCGTCCTAAACATTTTATGTTTTGGAACGGAAGTTCGAAATTTTGATCACAAAATTTGTGCTCTTCGCTGTTTAAAGAGGTATCGCCGTTTTATGTTTACAAAAAAATAGTGATAACATAAGATCACTTCCGCTGTAGTTAGCTTATTTAACGAGATATAGCCATTTAAAATTTTCGAAGGGAAATTCAAAACTTTGAACAACAAATTAGTGATCACAAAATGTCGTCCCTTCCGCTGTGGAACGCTTATTTAACGGGATATAACAATTTTAAGTTTTTGAAAGGATATTAAAAATTTTAACCAAAAAATGAGTGATTACAAAATGTCGTATCTTCCGCTGTAGTTCTCTCATTTAACGAGGCATAAGCATTTTATGTTTTGGAAAGGAAATTTAAAACTTAGAATCGGCCAGGCCGTTAACTCCGGCCTAAAGATTTTACACCAACTTGCATAATTTCTAAATCATTGGGATATTTCTTGCTATTTAACAAAAATTACCAAGCTTCCATCCAGGTCCTTCCTTTACCTAAGAAGGACTATACGCCGCTTATTCAAAGAGATATATCCATTTAAGGTTATGGAAGGGAAATTTAAAATGTTCTCCAAAAAATTACTGACTTCTGCCTGCAACAAATTAGTGATCACAACATGTTGTCAATTTCGCTGTAGTACGTATATTTTCGAGATATAGTATGTTTTGGAATGGAAATTTAAAATGTTGAACAAAAAATAGTTTGCACAAATGTTGTCCTTTTCGCAGTATGAAGCTTATTTAACAAAATATAGCCTATTTAAGTTTTGGAATGGAAATTCAAAATTTTAATCCAAAAATATGTTCCCGCTTATTTAACGAGATATAGTCATTTTAAGTTTTGGAAAGAAATTCAAAATATAGAATCGTCCAGGCCGAATTAAACCCCACTTTTACTTGTTAATATTCTAAATGTTTTACACTTACTTATTTTGAAATCGCAAACTTGCATAATTTCCAAATCAATGGGACATTTTCTGTGATTTAGCAAAAAATGCAAAGTTTTCATCCAGGTCCATCCTCTAACTGAGAATGAGAGTTTCATGTCAGGGTTTTGACTAAATAAATCCAGGAAAAAATCAAAGGCACAACCGGGAATGCCATCGAACTCGACGTTTAAGGTGGTCACTTTGGTTGGAAAACCACTAATTGGTGGTAGGCTTTCATGCTCATTGAATCTAGAAAGGCGCAGTTCCCTTAATGACGAATGTTTGAGAAGATAGTACAGGTAAGACCAATGCTTTACCAAACGAAAACTCACGGAGAACTTACTAAGATGCTGCAGTTGGAATTGTAGTGGGTAGTTAGACATGTCGAAATGATCAAGAACCAGCGTATGTATTAATGGAGAAATTTCGAATGCATTGAAATCATTGATCCCACTGCTATCTATATTATTCGCGCAGATGAAACTAAGGTGTGAAGTGAATACTTTTATTCTTGTCTGAGTCAGTATTTGCTTTAATTGTTTGTGGTTTAAAGAGTAGCAATCTTGAAAATGTAATTCACTCAGTTTTGGGGGCAGATTAAAAAATTCAATAGAAGTAAAATGGGTTTTATAAAAAGTCAATCTTTCTAGATTTGGACATGTTGTGGAAATTTCTTCCAAGTCTCGATTATTCGGCCAGTCAATGCGTACTCGTAGGATTGTAACATTTTCAAAATGACCAGTATGCTCTATCCAAAAATCACCTGGTTCATACAAATCCATTTCTTTTAGTGGCACAGAATGTTTGACGTTCCAATAAATTCTGTCAAATATGTTCTGCGTTGGAGGATTTATGCATATTTCCTCCAATTTCAAAACGTGAAGATTCATCATGAAAATGAGTCGATTCAAAGATTCACGTTCCAGACTGGTAGAATCACGACTTGCACGCAGAGAAAGTTGCTTTAAATTTTTCATTTGCATGAGATATTCTACCACACTTGAATCAATGACTATGTTTGGCCAAACATATTTAATTTTTTTCAGATCTTCCCACTCTAGAATTTCCAGCTGCGGTACGTTCTTGGCCAGATGTTTCAGAAATAAAATCATTGTTGACAAGTCGAGGCGACATCTGAGACTAATGAGATTTGTGAAGAGCAGGTTTGGCAAAGCAATTTCGGTGTATAGTTCTTGCACTTCTTTGCCATAACACGTTATAAACTCTTGAAAGAGTAATCGATCCGCAAGGAGTAATCGACTTGCGCCCGCCAAATTTGTTACTTCTAAGCAATCTTCTTCTCTATAAATTGCTAAACTCTGATACTTTTCTATCCATACGAAATTTTCAAAAATATATTTCGTATCGCAATTAACTAGCGCCAGTCTTAATTGATCTTCAGTGTCCAACAGTTTAGAGATATGAATTAGAATATCACAGTTGGTTAAAAGTTTTGCAAAACTTGAAGAATTCAAGTTTTTTGGACGTTTTAAACAGTTCATGAGTGATGTTTACACTTTACTCTAGATACAAGTACTGAATACACTTTACTCTAGATACAAATACTGAATCCAAATCAGCATCAAGCTGAACTAGAAACCACAAGATTCATTTTGTAATAAAAATAAACACAATATATATATTTTTTAAATCAGAATAAAAATAATTTATTTTTATATGAAAAAAGTTCATTACAGATCAAGACTTCAATTCATCAAACCACAAAAACTTGAAGCAAATATTGACTCAAACAAACAAATACAACTGCAGCATCCTCGAAAGTTCTGCGTGATACTTACCTACCAAGGTGGTAAACGTTAAGTTGTTGGCATTCCCGGTTCTGCTTTCGATTTTTTCCTGGATTTATTTAGTTGAAACCCTGACATGAAACTCGGAGGAAGGATGTCAATTGAAACTTTGCAGATTTTGTTGAACCACAAGAAATATCCCAAGGATTGGTTTGCAGGTTTGCAATTTAAAAATAAGTATCACTGATCACTTATTCTTTAATTACCTTATCAAAACTTAAAATGGCAATATCTCGCTTAATAAGCGTAGCAGAGTGAAATGATCGAAATTTTGTTATCACATATTTTTTGGTCAACATTTAGAATTTTCTTAGCAAAACTTTTAATGGTAATATCTCGCGTCGTAGAGCGAAAAGAGTGAAATGTTATCACTTATTTTTTTAATTTTCTTTCCATAACTTTAAATGACTATATCTCGTTAAATAAACCTTCTACAGCGAAATCGACGACATTTTGTGATCACTAATTTTTTGGTCAAAACTTTGAATATCATTTCCAAAACTTACAAGTAAAGACGGATTAAGTTCGGCCGTGTCGAATCTTATAAGCGTCGTAGAGCGGAAAAAAGTGAAATTTTGTTATCACTTTTTTTTAATTTTCTTTCCAAAACATTAAATGACTACATCTTCTTAAATAAGCCTTCTACAGCGAAATCGACGACATTTTGTGATCACTAATTTTTTAGTCAAAAACCTTCAAGTAAAGACGGATTAAGTTCGGCCATGCCGAATCTTATATACCAAATTTCAAACTCATTATACCAAATTTCAGGCCAATACGTTGAAATTTGAGTTTTTTTGTGGCTTTACGAAGTCAAAACTACAAAACAGGGACCAATAACTACCGTTATTCCTGTGAAATATACCGGGTACAAATAAATACCAGTTGGTAATTTTTAGCCCAATCAGTTGACATTTGTGGTCTCCATGACGTTAAGAAGTCAAATCGGGGAGATGCTATATATGGGGGCTATACCAAAAATGGACCGATATTGTCCATTCTCAATCCCAACATACCTTCAGATATACAGGGTGGCTGATATGTAATGCAACAAAGTAAAGCGCTATATTTTTTAATTATTTTTTTAATTTTATTGTTCAAAAGCAAAAAATGTTGGAAATAACATAAAATTTTAGAAACAGTTTAGATTTGTTCGAATTGGCACGAATTATGGCCTTCAAACGGCCGACAAAGCCATTACACGCTGCACGAAAGTGGCTCAGCGGTATTTTGGCCCATTCCCGGCGAAGCGCCGTCTTGAGATGATCGATATTTTGGTATTTTTTAGTGCGAATCTTACTCTCTAAAATGCCCCAGGCGCAAAAGTCCAACGGATTGAGATCCGGAGATCTTGGTGGCCATTGTGCGGTAGAAATGAAGCGAGGAACCTCCTTTTTAAGCCATTCTTGGTTGACGCGTGCTGAGTGCGATGGTGCAGAGTCCTGTTGGAATGTCCATGGTCTGCGGCCGAAATGTTTGTCTGCCCAGGGCTTCAATACTGTCTTTAGGACATTTTCCCGATAATATTCGGCATTTATTTTGACCCCATGGTCGATGAATACGAGGGGGAGCGACCATCGGCCGTTACGGCGGCCCACACCATTACCATCGGCGGCGCTTGAGTTCTGGTGGCCAATCGAAGGTGTAAATTTTCAGCTGACCTCTTTGGCAAGTAAACCCGATCATTTTGTTTGTTCACAAACTGCTCAATTTGGAATGGCTTCTCATCGGAGAAAACCAAATTCGGTGATTGGCCACTTTCGTGCAAGCGAAGCAACTCCTTGGCTCTTTCCAGTCTAACGGTTTAGAAATGATAGCAACCTGAAGTTGGTTGCAATACATATCAGCCACCCTTTAGAAAGTATATTTACCAAATTTCAGACACCTAGCTCAAGTATTATAGATTGTAGCGTGATTACAACAGACGGACACGGCTAAATCGTCTTAAAATTTTACGTAGATTAATAATCAATCCTGTTCTGGTACTCACTTCACATTCATCTCACTTCTCACCTTTACTTCACAGGACGAATAGCGAGGTGTCTGGCAACTGCAGAAAGTATTCGCTGCCTAACTTCTGCTTAAATAATGCCTAACATCTGATTTGCCTTCCATGCCATACGGTTTTCAGGCGTGAAGCGACTTTTAGAACACCTCTTTCTTAAGACATTTCACGTGTGATCAGGGTTACCATAACCTTTTTTCTGAAAGGAGGACTTTTGTGTCAGAAAATTGTAACATTTACAAAGAGAGTTTGGAACTTTCGGAGGACATTAAAAAAAAATACAATTTTCAATGATAATGATTTGTACAACAATTTGTGTTTTATAACGCTTGCCAAGTAGGAGGACTATATCTAAATCTGAACAAATTTTCTTAAAATTTGGAAAGGTTTGTTCTTCGGTGCTAGATTTAAATCTGAACCGATTTACACCAAATTCGACAATGTCGGACCTTGGATCAAGAAACTCCATCCTGCTTAATTTCAAAGTGATTGGATATAAAAAAGCTTCTGTAGCGCTAAAAGGCCAATTCGGAAATTTGTATAGGGCCTATGTCTAAATCTGGATCGACATTGACTTTTGTACTAACTTTGTACTAAAAGTAGTTGCGAGTATAATTCAGTTTGCTGTTCGTGAAAAAGTTGAATTTGTAACAAAAGGAGGACAAATTCATCAATTTTGAAAAAGGAGGGAGGACATGTCCTCCGAAAGGAGGACGTATGGTAACCCTGCGTGAGATGCTCCAAGTCAGTGCCATAACATACCCGAATATATATATATACTTTATGGGGCTCAGATCAATATTTAGTGGTGTTACAAACGGAGTGACAAAATGAATATACCCCCATCCTATGGTGGAGGGTATAAAAATGCCTATGAAGAAAAGAAGAAATGATGTGATCAAAATTTGCGGTCAATATTTTGAATTTCCTTTCCAAAAATTATTATGGCTATATTTCTTTAAACAATGTGTGTGATCACAAATTTTTTTGTCAACATTTTGAATTTCCTTTCCAAAACTTAAAATGGCTATGTCTCCTTCATTAGGAGTTCTACAGCGAATGCGACATAATTTTGTGACCATTAACCATTTTTTTTTGTCAAAACTATGAATTTCCTTTCCAAAATTGATTATGGCTATATCTTTTTAAATAAGCGAGAGGGTCGACAGTTTGTGATCACTATTTTTTCAAAATTTTGAATTTCCTTTCCAAAACTGGAAATGGCTATATCTCGTTTAAACAGCAAAAGGGACGACATTTTGTGATCATTAATTTTTTGGTCAAAACTATGAATTTCCTTCCCAAAACATAAAATGGCTATATCTTGTTAAATAGACCTTATATAGCGAAAGAGACGACACTTTGTGATCACCACTTTTTGACCGACATTTTGAATTCCCTTTCAAGAACTAAAATTTGCTATATTCTTTTAAGTAAGTATTCTGCAGCGAAAGGGACGACATTTTGTGATCACTGTTTTTTTCTTTCAAAATTGTGAATTTCCTTTCCAAAATTTAAAATGGCTACATCTCGTTTATTAAGCGTTCTACAGCAAAGGGGACTACATTTTGTGAACCCTAATTTTTTTGGCCACCATTTTGAATTTCTTTCCCAAAATTTTAAATGGCTATATTCCGATAAGTGTCCTACAGACAAATCGGTGACATTTTGTAATATCTCTCGTTATATAGGCTTCCTACAGCGAAAAGGACAAAATTTTCAGATCTCAAAATTTTGAATTGATGATTCATAGCTGAGGATGATTTTTCGATGAAAAGCGCACGGAACGTTGTCCGAACAGAACACCAAGTTTGATAAAACAATTTTATTATTTGCACGTCTTGTTTAACGCTATACCCGTACACGGTGATTTGGCGAAAACGAACTGAATACATGACATACAATTCGAGAGAAGTTCGCCAAAGTTCGAAAGTCCATTTTGGAAGACCTTTTATACAACCCACCATGGTACAGTAGGAGGAATAACCAAATGAAAAAAATTCTTTCGTTTCTTAACCAGACAACCGTTTCCAACTAAATTTAAGTTTTAATTTGGGTGTATGGTATGGAGGATACTATACAGGGGCGTAGCTACAGTTTCTCAACATGGGCCACCTCGTGAAAACTCGCACATTTAAAAATGCGCCCATCTTTAGAGTTCATGTACAATTTTAAACGAGATTCTTTGTGTGCATTTCACCTGCTAAGGTCTACACCTAAGAGTTATCTCATAATGTTCCGGAGATATTTGCATTTGGCTAGCTAGACCCACCTTAAAGTGTACACAATCATATTTATATCGGGATTTTGAGTCTAAGCGTTATAGAATCCGCTTTTCTCATCAGATCTAAATATTATTTTGTAGAAATACGAGTAATTATTTCATTCAATTAAGATTGAACACTGTCAAATTTAAAAAAAATCCTTTCAGATTTAAACGTGGCCTCTAAAATATCTCGATGTTGCATACAAGCGCTTTAAAAGCGGCTTTTCCCAACAGATCTTTGTAGTTACAGTTTCTTGAACCAACGTTGTCGAATTGCAAAAAAAAAAATCGGTTCAGATATATCTCCTGCGTATATCTATGTACCGATTTTTTAATCGTTGGTCAAAATTCTAAATATCCTTTCCAAAACTTAAAAAGGCTATATCCCGTTAAATATATGTATGTATATATATTCATATCTTTTTGTAGCTGAATATTCAACTTTATTTTGTAGTTGTAGACTCTTTGCCACTGCATAAATTGAGACCGTACTGTACTTGATATAAGGAAAACAATAATATTAAATAAATTGGTCATTCAATATAAAATTACTCACAGAATAACACACATATTTTAATAACTTTGCAAAGTTGAGTTCTCTGTTCTCCACTAATAGAATTTTATATATGTATAATGAATAATATATGATCTCTTTCATTATATACTAATCAATTATTTCTTATTCATACAAATTTCCGAAATGACAAATCATTAAGAGTTAAAATTGCAAAAAAAAACCAGCAGAATTTATATTAATTCTAAGTTCGGTCCTGCAGATCTCGTGGAACAGCAGGACCAACAAGAGAGCGATGTCTAAGCAGGCGTCGCTAGGTTGTCAGAATAAGCATTTAAATCATCAGGATCAGACCCCACTACTCCCCTGGGTGGAGAAAATGTACCAAAGTGCTATTCTTATTCAAAGCGGACAAGGCCAAAGACTTCGGGCCAATTTGCCGATCATGCTTCCTCCTGAAATGTCTGAAAAGACTTTTATATTCTTTCATTAGAGAAACCCTGGATACAAAACTCCTGTCGTGGTACCAGCATACTCACAACAAGGCCAAGTCTACAGAATCTGTCCTGCACGAATTTGTAGGTACTATTGTATCGTCCTTAAATTTCAAGGAATGGTGATCCTCGGATAAATGGAACAGAGTTAGTCTTTTCCGAAATTGCAAAGTGTGTAGGAATCATTCTAGATTGTAGATTATCACTTAGACTTAATGTACTGGAACGTGTAAGGAAGGCCAACGTTGCCTTATTTTCGTGCAGGAAAGCTGTAGGGTCGCGTTCTGCCGGGCTTCTCTCCTTCAATTGTCCATTGGATATATATCTAAGATACCTGCCAGAGAGGAATGGGTTGCAGAAATCATCTGCACACAGATGGAGCTTGATTATAGGGTTGGCTTCGGAGTACACTGTAAAGAGCACAGTCTTCATATATAGCTCACAGACTACCAGCAGTATCTATCAAGCCGATATAATGGTATACGGGAAGTCGCCAAGTGGCTGAGTCACAACAGAATGACCCACGCAGCCTGGCTGCCATCAATTCTCTGAAGACCACATCCCTAACCTCTTAAGTCCCGATTAAATGCCTTAAACTTTTCTACCAATGTTGCAAGACAACAATTTTAAGTTCACATGATTGCATTTTTTGACATTTTGCTTGCTCACAACATTGCAAGATCTGACCACCGCGTGTAGCAGCCTTAAGTCCTGATTCACACGAGACATTTTTCCATGCAAGTGTCAAAGATTGTTGGAGAGAGAGGCATGCGAAAAGAGGTCCTGCTCGGCAAGTTTTTCCAAGCAAGTGTCAAAGTTTGTAGGAGAGATAGGCAAAGAGCTCTATCCGCCTGTCTCTCTCTCCCACAAACTTTGCCAGATGCTTGGAAAAAACTGCCGATTGTTTGGCACTTGCTTGGGAAAAATTGCCTCGTGTGAATCAGGACTAACTTATATAAACATGTAAAGACGGATTAAGTTCGGCTATGCCGAATCTTGTATATCCTCCTCCTGGATAGCATGTGAATGTTTTCGGCTACAAATAAAATCAGTATACCAAATTTCAGCCCAATTCGTTAAAATTTTAGGTTTTTGTGGCTTTATGAAGTGAAATCAAGAGGGACTTTTGTATGTGGGTTATATCAAAACATGGACCTATGACTACCGTTGTTCGTGTAAAGTATTCGGGTATAAATAAATCCCAGTTACCAATTTTCAGCCAGATCAATTGACATTTGTGGTCTCTATGACGTTAAGAAGTCACATCGGAGAGATGCTATATATGGGAGCTATATGTATATTATTATATGTATATATGGGAGCTATATATATATTAGCGATTATGTATATAAAAATTGGCCCATATTGCCCATTTTCAATCCCAAGTTACCTGCATTTACATGAGACAAACCAGTGTCAAAGTTTGTAGGAAAGGGAAGCAGCCCAGCGGTAAAAATACCCATTATTTAATCGCTGATGTAAGCAATATTTAGTAGCAATCAGTGATTATTCTATCGCTTATAGTGCTGCTTACATTTACACACGAGTGTCATAGGCTGCCTAATCGGTGCGCTCTCGCTTAGAATGTAAGGAGATATATCAGTGAGTGCCATTTCAATTGCACTTACGTTTTAAGTGAAGTTATAAGCGAGCCTGATGGCACATCAATAAATGCAGGCAAATTATAATGTAATGCACATCGATTACAATCCGATTTGCACTTTTAAGGCAATCCTGATGATTTTATAATTTAAAGTCTAACAAATATGCATTTAAACGTGTCATTTATTTATTTAATAAAAAAATACGATTTATATTAATACATATACGAACATTGAAGAAACTACTTAAAAATAAATAAATTCATATCCTAGTTAGAATCAAAATAAATTCACGTTACTTCAAAAAAAGGCACAGGCAGCATCTGCAAATAAACAAAAAGAAATTTATCGGTATAAATACTATAAATTATGTAAACGTATCTTACCAAAATTTAACTTATTAACTTATAATGTTTATTTTATTTACCAACTTTTCACAAATTTCAACAACCTTTTTGTTGCACGATCAACTTTGAACTAACATCAATAAAAGCGATAGGTATTCTTTCTTTTTTTTTCCAAAGCCACTATAACAGTATTTTTTATTACTTTTATTTTTTTGGGCATATACAAACTATCTAACTCTTCGTTTACATTGTAATCGGAGTTATAATTACTGGACGATATTTATTGCATTACACGCGTATAACATTCTAAGTACTTAATCGCTCGCTTAAAATGTCATACTGATGTCATTGATTATAATCTAGGTACTTCGTTTCATTTACCGCTGGGAGAGAGCTTTTTCCGCGTGGCTCTCTCTCCTACAAACTTTGACATATGCTTGGAAAAAATTGTCTCGTGGGAATCTGTACTAATAAGTATCTATTCCAAATTCCATTCATCTACTTCAATTGACAGACGAACATGGCTAAATCGTCTTAGAATTTTACGGCAATTAAGAATATATATAAAGGATTTTCCAAAAAGAGTGAAAAAACACACGTATTGATAAGGAAATTCAAAAGTTTTTTATTTAATGTGAAGTACAATCGATTCAATTAAGTTCTAAATAAAACGTCATTCGAATGGCCTCCACGACTTCTTCTGCAGGAACGAATTCGATGAACCCAATTTTCGAGCACTTTTTCCACTAAATCAAGTCGTATGTCATGAATGGCGTTCAATATTGACTTGTAAAGCTTGAATAGAGTCTGGTTTATTTCGAAAGACCATTCCAAGACCAGGTCATTCAATATCACAATTTCTTGAAATAATCGAATCTCCAAACTTTTCTCGCAACAATTCAATTGTTTTATTTTCGTACAATCACACAATCGGTCAATGGCAAAAATATAGCTATTAACGAGAGCTAAAATATTGCTCATGGGTGAAGAGGTCGTAGGTCGACTGGAATGTGTTTTTTTCTTTAAAACAAATGGGCAGCATCATGTAAACGGAAAATTTATTTTTGCTCTATCTCCTTACGGTACGTCGGATCGGGAATCGGTCAATGGCAAAAAGATAGCTGTTAACGAGAGCTAAAATATTGCTCATGGTTGTCAAGGTCGAGTGGAAAGTGTTTTTTTTATTAAAAAAATGGTCTTAGCATCATTTTCAAATGTGAACGGAAAGTTCATTTTTGCTCTAGCTCCTTAACGGTATCGTCGAATCGGGAATCGGTCAATGGCAAAAAAGATAGCTCTCAACGAGAGCTAAAATATTGCTCTCGGGTGTCAAGGTCGTAGGTCGACTGGAAAGTGTTTTTTTTATTTAAATAAAAATGGACTTAGCGCACGAAAAGTTGCAATTGGAGAACGATTATTTTGATAATAAAACTGAATAATTTGTAAACGTTGTTCTTGCGTATATCTCTCCATGATGAAATTGTAAACACTACTGAACACAATGAAAAACAAATGACAGATAATGACATATTACAAATGGCCAAAACGTCACTTCAAAATCATATCATCCCTATTGGAAAACCCAGATCAATATTTAGAAGTGTTACAAACGGAGTGACACCTCTAAATATTGACCCTCGTCCTATGGTATTCAAATTTACGTTCAATCTCGAGCCATCCTATACTCAAAGCATAAAGACAAGAATACTATGTCCGGATTTACACTTGCTGAATGTTCAGCAGATTATCGGCGTTTTGTTGAAGAGAGGGGCAGTCGGCAAGAGGGAGGAAAAACTCTCCCTGAACGTTTTGAGTTCTTCGTGCAAATTCAAAAGAGAATTTGATGATAAGCTGCTGAAAAACTTGTCTTGTGTAAATCTGGACTAATAATAATAAGTATTTTATGTCTTTGAAGGCACAAAGACATAAAATACTTAAAGATGGCGCAGTGCATATGCAAACAAAGTAGGTCAGATGTCGTTAGTGCATCCGGGTCCAATCTTTCACTCAAAGAGCGAATGAATGACCCAATTTTTCACTCAAGAGCAAGAGTCGACCCAATCTTTCACTCAATGCACTCTCTTGAAATGACTGGAATTTTTAGAAGTTGTCGTTCAGTTCATATGTTTTATTGTTTCGGAATCTGTACGAGGTGGGAGGTATTTTTTCCAAAAGAAAAAAAAGAATTATGTATTTACGAACGAATTATAATTTACTGTGAGACAATTAGAATTAGAATTTACAGGGACAATTACAATTACAATGTGAGACAATTAGAATTATAATTTACAGGGACAATTACAAACGTTGGGATGTGTGTAAATTAAATTCGTGGCAGCTGATTTGGTTTTGTTTTCTTGGCTGTGCAAGGTAAAAATAATTTTTGGACAAAGTGTACTTTGTGAATGTCAATAGTTTAAAATGTTTTATTTTCCCATTCTTTTAATTATTTTAACAGAAATACCGAGTATAATCGATTATGCAACAATTTTGCAATTTACAAACATAACAAACATTTAAACAAACATAACAACTTCATTTGGAATTAATTTTAATTTTGTGGCTTATTGACGATTACATGACACAAGGGGACGCCGATTACATCTGTCTGTCCTTTACACAAGGAGACGCCGAATTGTGACCAAGTCATAAAGTTCTGGAAAAATAAGATACAAGTAAATATAAATACTTTTTAATGAAAATTTCAAATTTACTGAGTTTTGGGAACTAAACGTACGTTACTTTGAAAGTAATCACGTTGTGTTTTTATTTGTATTCCTTCACTCAATAAGTCTGCATTCACACATGCAATTTTTTTGTGCTGAATTGCAGTGTACTCAGTAAATTCATCTTTCTGTGGCACACAATGGTGGTATAATGGCTGTACCCAACTACAAGTCTATGTCAATTCAATCGAGGCCTGTAAGTTCAAGTGCTCGTACGCATTTGGAGAGGCATTTAAACAGTTTCATCGATTGCACGAAAGATAGATAACTAATTTATAAAGGTAACCAGGACACACCTTGTTCTCTACCTAACGAAGATCTGGTGGGAAAAGATTATAGTTGTCTTCTAAGATATGAATGTATGTTTGATGCTTCACTGTTACCAGGAACGACGACGACCAACCTCCTTCAAACGATCCACGGTCCTAATGTCTGCCATGTGAGTTCAAGCTTGTTAACACATTTTAAATTATTTCATCTTTCCATAGGCATTATGTGTACCATGTAGGAGCTATGCACTGATACCGGCATTCATTCATAAGGGAAATGTGTGTCCACACTTCATCTACACCACTCCAGACGAAATATCGTTTAAATAAAGACGAAGGTAATATCGGAAACAGTTTGGGTTTATACACGAGGACGAGGTAAGCCATATACACCTATACATCAGCGTACATTAATTTGTATATGCGACATTACATTGATGCTCCCAGTCTCAGAGGATATGACTGGGAGATACTGAGAAAATTCTTGTGTAGTACCGATTTTCTATATTCTCTAACTTGTGAGGTATAAAAATATCATAAATAAGGAGTGCTACATTATGACTTGTGTTTATTACGAACGACACAGAATCGCTTGTCTATCCATAAATTCTTGTGAATAAAGTTCAGGTTGCAATTTTAACCTACTGAAATAGGGATCTGAATCTGCATTCTAGGAAATTATGTCTTCATCTACACAAATGTATCTAAATGTCTATAAATATGAAATGGTGTTCTTTGGATATCGATAGACTAATAATGATTGGACAAAGGGAAAAAGCAATGTTACCCTTTTGACCTATAATTTTCTAAAGCTATAATTGGGGTTAGCTATATTATTATGCGACATCGAGTTGCGAATTTGTTTTGTGGCAGATGTTTGTAACACTTAGAAATACTACATCTCGACCCATGTTTAACCATGTTTGTCCACCGTAAGTTGTTAGTTAAGTACAGGTCGAAATTTCACTCAGATTGGCAATAAGGACTCTCGCAAATGGGAAGAGCCCTATTGAAAAAAATCAAAATCGGTTTAGATTTGGGTATTGCCCCCCTATATATGTTCCGTCCAATTTGGCCTTATCGCGCTATAAAATCGGTATATACATATAATTTTGAATGTACAAAAAACGATTTTATGTAAACGTATTTTTCTGAAGTATAACATACATATCGTCACCTGTAATCCAAAATAACGTAAAGTAATTTTAAGCTTTTGACCAAATTTATGGATTTCAGACTATTAAGGCGAAATCAGATAACAAATCTGGCGCAATTAGTTGTGGCGTACATTCTGAATTAAATAAAATGAAATTTTATGAATCTTTCCGCTTTTTTGATTAATTTTGCTGTAGCGTCATTTTGAGTATCACTCATAAAACAGTCAATTTTTGATATTGAACTCCAAAATTTTGTAGGAATGTATAGTTTAGCCTAATAGACTATAATCAATCATAAAATTAATTTTAATTTTTTTGGTGTTCCGTGATTTTGGATTTCAGATGATATATATTTCAGTGTTATTCGATAAAACTAGAGTGGTGTAGTGTTTTATATAGGCGACCCGAACCTAACCTAACCTAAAATAGTTATTTTTCAAATTAAATTTATTGCATGTCGGCGTTGAGTCGAGGGAATCAATTGAAAAACATATGGAGCTAAAACATATGGAGCTAAGAAATTTGTTCGTAAAGATGTTATTTGTAATATTTAGGACAATCTATTGCCAATAGGCCAATATCATCTGTATGAGCTATCTTCGTTGTAGAAACAATTTTTTACGTTGCAATATGTTGCTTATTCCGAGGATTAAAAATTGCTTAGCGGAAAAATCGCTTCAAGTTAGTGTCTCGCCTGCATTCAACAGGCTTCCAAATGTAATGAGAACATTTAATATATCTGATGCAACATTTCGAAATAATCTTGTTCTGCACTTTGGGTCTCAAATTGCCTAGCGCTGGTGCAACATTTCTTGGCATACATCAAGGCTTTGTCTTATATCTAGTCTATTAAAATCTACATCGTAAATCTCGGATCAATCTATAACTAGTGATTTTATTTAGCTGGGAAATCTTAGGGAACAAAACACTTTTGTGTATATTTATTTTATACTAAGATATTTTAAATATCCAAAATGGGATCGGCCAAAGTTCGTCATTCGGCCACAAAATCAGCCGAATTTGGCCGAATATTTGTTCAAAAAGTACAAAAAATTGAAATATATGTCTTTTTAAAGAAAATTCTATGATGTAAATCTTCATAAGAGCAGCGAAGTGTACGGAAGTGAAAAATACTACAAAAATAATTGGAGAAAGGACATCAAAGGAAGGAAGGACAAAGAAAAATATGACTCAGTTCCTCACCTAAAAGTTCTCGAACTAGTTAGTGCAAGCATTCTTGTACTAGTTGTAAGAATAGATAATAAGGAGCCATTGTGTCCAATAATCAATAATAATTTTTAATACTGTAACTCGAAACGTTTCAAAAATTTGGAAATGGTGGCAGAAAGTACTTGTACCCAAGTGTGCTAGAGATCAGTTTTTATGCTGCGGAGCACCTGTATTCAAGTTAAAGAAATAATATTTTCTTTGTCATTAAAGTTTTTAATTTATGTGCTAAGTAAATAAATACGTTAGCAGTAGACATAAACTGATTAAAAAAAAACAAATTTTTGGTGCAAAGTAAACAAATCTTTAACAAATATAAAACATTCGGCTTCGCCCGAAGTTTGTAAATTTGGCCGAAGTACGGCTTCGGCCTTAAAATTCGACTTCGGTCGGGCTCTAATGCACATGCATATTCTGTACAGTACTCAATTGGTGTATAATGTAATTTTGTTAAAATTGGCCAATGGGCATTGAAATTACAAATTAATAAATGAAATAAAAATGTGATATATCTGTCCATATCTTGAAGCTGATCCATATGAAAGTAATTTCTTATATTCCATTTTTGATAGTGGGTCGCTAAAAATTTGTCAGGATGTGTATTTTCCATGTTGTTAAGCCCTTGTTCGTTTATGTTGACGATATATTTATTTAAAGAAACTAATTCGGTAATTTGTTTCTCTTGGAATACGAAAAACTACACAACATGTATTTAGCCCTTATTTATAGATAAATCAGTTCTGGATTTATTGAATGATTTACGATATTTGTGTTCAATTTTCAAAAATTTACTTTAGAAACAAAAAATAAATAGAAGGAAAAAGGCTATGATCCAAACACTGTTATAAATATATATATTGTTTGATTTTTAGCTTATTGACACTTTGCATTTCTGGTGAGTATATGTACATAAATATGGTGAAATTCATGAAAAATGTCCTGTTTGAAAAAATGTTGTCCGATTTTGATTGTAAAGTACACTTTTTTTAAATTTTTGAAATTATCCGTTGAATATTAACTGGTACAAAATAGACTCTTGATAGGTTAGATGGCGTGTTTGATAATTTTTTCTGTTTCAACCGCCATTATAACATATTCGCCCCTATCACGAAATAAACTCCATGTGGAATTTGATCCCAGCTCCCTAAATTGTACATTGAACAGAGAACAAGTACCGCTTCTTTACTTAATAACGCAAAAATAAACATTTAATTTCTCCAAACTGGAAAAGTTTTCGTTTTTCGAAATATCAACAAATGTAAGAAAATATATTCACTATTATTTAAAAGAATAATGAACATAATTTTAAGTTCCAACACCGCGAAAGGTTAGTTTTGAATTGCCACAATTAATAGACAATTTTTTTTTTTGAGAAAAATGCATCTGATACATGTGTCAGAGGTTTATTTTACGGCAAATTTCCATTTCTTTCCTAACGAATGGAATGAGTGCCAGTCTTGCAAATCTGCAAAAAAATACGTAAAAAGAAAATCTACCTTTTAACTTAAAAATATTTCGAAAGAAATTAATCGGATCCAACTCCATAAAAAATAGTTTTTTGTGTTTATTTTCGCGTTATTGAGGTCATTTTGAAGAAACTAGCCAATCATTTGAAAGCTAGGGAAAAAATCTTCCTGCCTCGTATAACAAAATATTGTTATGGTGGTTGAAGCGCAAAAAATGTTCAAACACATTACCTAGGCTTTAGAGTCAATTTTGTACCACCGTTCAGGCAGCCAATATTTAACGAAAATTTCCCAAAACCTCCTAATTCTCAATAAAAATAAAAATTTTAACATAAAAAAATGTTTGACAAAAAATTTTCACTGAATTTCACCATATACGGGAAAATATGGCCCATCTTCAAAACTGATACAACATAAATAAATCGTCTTTGTTGGAATTTTATTCAAATCGGAAGTTTCTATGGAGGAAATGCAAGCTAGTCTAGCGCATAAAAATAGAACTGTGTTACTCACTTGGAATCGCGTCCAGATAAAGCTTCTTTTTACCAATATATTTGGCTTCAAAATGCAGCTCACATATTCGTGCACTCGGGGGTACTCCATCAATCTCACATTTTAATTTTAAACACCATTTATTAAGCTCATTCCTATCTTGAGGAAATCTGTAAAGATGATTAAAATTGGAACAATTGAAAAAACACTTTTTTTTTTACATTTTTGCCGATTTTTGCCGAAGATTCAAAAGGAAAAACCTAAATACCGACGAACAAACGCCTTTCAACAAATTCTTTATATAGCTGTGTACCTTTATTTTTTAATATTGTATATACTAGCAAAAGAAAGAAATAATATCATTGAATAAACAACTTAAAAACGGAAATGGAGAAAAATAGTAAAAAGGACAAATTGGTATATGTATATGAATTTTTAGTTGTAAGACGTTCAATGTATTTTGAAAGCTAGGCTTAATACGTTTTACAAAATCAACACAGGGGAATGGAGTGACTTGTTGAAATAGTTAAATGTAGTAGATAAACTTGATTTTACTAAAAATTCATCGAATAAATATGTTGTATAAAATATAATCTCATTGCATCTTTTTCTTTTAATTTGTTCAAAATATTCACTAGTTTCTTAAGCGAAAACTTTTGCGATAAATCGAGTAACTTTTAGTAGGTAAAAAAATCATCAAAACAGCAAACAAAATCTCATTTATGATGACGATCCGTGTAGTAAAAATCCATAAGTCTGTTATAAAAACTGAAATAACAACCTTGTTTTTTACATACAAAATTCTTGGGGCGTTTGTTTGCAGCACATTATCTCCGAATCTGTGGGCGGGAAAGACATACTTTTTGTACCAAAGGTTCACTACGAGCTAATCTATATTTTCGAATAATTTTCTTCACGATTGTTAAGGTAATAGGTAAGTTATTTCCAAAATATGACTTGATCCGGTATTTGGCACGCTATTTATGCCTAATATTTATATTATGTCATTTCTAATGAAACTCTGAATTTATTATTTTTTCCTTATGAAACTTCAAAATAACAGCACCCCAAGGAGACATGGAAAGAACATCTATATAAATGTCGTATACATTTAATATTATATATAAGTTCAAATATATATAAATAGTTGAAATTTCAATGCCATTGCAAATAAAAATAAAAAAAGATTTCAATGTGGATTGAATTGTTTTTTCACTTTCATTCTACAAACACGAAATTTATTAAACTTTCTGATTACAAACCTACCTCGAAACAAAAATGCAAGTAATTGAACCCATATTTTCTACCATAATTTATTTTTTCAGATTATAACTAAACGCTCGGAAATTTAATATGTTTTTACAATAATTATTACAATTTCGACGTTTATGATTTCTCGACGATTAATTTTTGGATGAAACGCATTTCCATTTATGTGCCTACCAGTTTGTCTTTGGTGCGGTGTTATGGGCGCAAAAGTCATCGATCCACATTGCATTGAGAATGATCATGATTATCGGCAAATTTTTGCGGAGAATGACGGTGCAAATCTGCGTGAATTATTTGGCCTCGTTACTTGAAGTATTCGCTAGAAAAATAAATAACAAAAAAAATAATTAGAAATAATAGGAGAAATTTCATCGAATCTATCAAAAAGAAACATTTTACAATGATTTTGTCAATACTAATAAATTTCATTTTAATTGTCATAATTTTGGATACCCCCGGGAATAAGCAAAATCGAGCGATGAAAGAAAATGTGAACAGTTTGTTGGTGAATAAAGAAACTATGTACATACAATGTGTTTCAAATATTTCCAGAATAACGATAGGATTTTATTGAATAACGTTATGTTATTTGTATTTTATTGAATACGTACGTTAACGTGCGGAAATCTAAAGTACGCGCGTATCGACGTATAAAAGTAATCTTTTTTGCAGCCGTGGCCAAATATATCTATTTACCACAAAACACAACTCTGTATTATCTCAATTTCTCTCTCTTCTCTATTTCACTCAATTTTTATATTGGAAGAGAAATGAACACAAAATGAACAGCAAAGCTCCATCTACGCGGTTAAAATTATCCCTACTGGAAAAATTGATTTGCCTCATCTTTAGTATTCTTGTCTTTGGATGCAGCTACATATACACTTCCCAACACTGTATCGTTGGTGCAAACAGCTGTTTCCAATTGGCAGTGACGTTTGTCAAATGTCACCTCGTATGTGAAATGTCACCACATTTTGTTGTGAAATGTCATAAAGACCGAAAATACCAAAAATAGAAAATAATTGCAAAATCTATACGAAAACGCTCACAAAAAAGGCTCAAAAACCGATTTGCATGCTTTAAAAGCGTCACAGAGAGGACGCGAAACCTTAGGCAATACAGAAAAACAAATCACACGAATAACTCCAACGAACTCAATGGCCACCACCGAATTTGAATTTACCAAATGGCTACATCAAAAACTGCGTGAACTCAATACCGACGAGTCTGTATTTGGTTCCTATATAACGGGCATACTCGAGGACGATGATAGTCTGGAGGAGAAGAAAGAAGCATTGGAGGGCATTCTAGGCGAAATACTGGTAAGTGACGTATGACACGTGTATGGATGGATGGAACACAACATTTCACTGGACCACCTCTCCACTTCCCCTCCTCTATTGGTAGACTGAAAATATCGCAGAGCTCATCGAGACAATTTTGGAGAAATGGCAGTCGTGTTCACCGAAAGAAGATGATTCGGCAAATAAGTCCAAACTAAATGTGGATGAACAATTGGCCAAACTGATGGAATCCACCAAGGTGCAAACAGTCGTCAAGGAACGTCAATACACGGAGGAAGAGAAAAAGATCAGAGAACAAATTTTGGCACAATATTCACAGGTAAGTGAAATGAAATTAAATGATGAGATAACAATGACAACAATTATCAATGTGTTTCGGAAGGTATTATCTTTTTCGAGAGGGGCGTAAATCAAATCATTTCGTCATGCCATTTCGTTGGCAGGTTCTTGATGCTTTGGTTAAATACCTACAAACATGTTGAGTATTTTAAAAATGAAAGATCTTTTTTGTCAAGTTGAGGGATGTGGAATATAAAGAGTAAGAAACTTTAGTCGAGTAAACCCACTTACGAATATACTCGCCTTCAGCTACAAAAATATTCGCACATTTATTTCTTGTTTTATATACAAAGTTATTATAACGCTACCGGAATGATCTGCAAAACTACCTAAAAAGGCAGACCCCACTATATACAGACGTCATTTACCCAAAGCGGGACAGTAGTATGGCAAGTGTTCGATGCTCTCCACTACTTCCTCATATCTTTAGAATAATAAAACGTTGAATTTGCTATTTGGCCACTGTCCACATGCAGGCTTAGGCAAGAGGACAGAAATCGGCACCAGTAGGGTAGCTATACAAATCTGGCCAAGATGTGACCTTAGAAGGCCAAAATATCTACTCGCACTAGAGAGGAAACACAGTCTACGTAAGTGTCAGTTCTGACGGGACACCGCCCGATCGGCGACACGCCAGTAGGTTGGGTATTAACTCCAATGAATTTTTCAGATGCTGTTTTTCCTCTAGTGCGAGTAGATATTTTGGCCTTCTAAGGTCACATCTTGGCCAGATTTGTATAGCTACCCTACTGGTGCCGATTTCTGTCCTCTTGCCTAAGCCTGCATGTGGACAGTGGCCAAATAGCAAATTCAACGTTTTATTATTCTAAAGCCTTATACAAGTTCTGTAACTAACAGTAATAATTGATAGTAATAAACTCAAATATTTGTAGATATTTTAAAATACAGGAAAAATTTGCTTTATATTTGGCTAGGTAAAATTTGAGAAGAATTGACTTTTCTATTTTGAAAACTTCAAGGAAAATTTGTTTTTTTTTATTGTATTTTTTTTCGTCTTTTTATTTTGGTCTTTAAAGCGTTATTGTTTTTTAACTAAGATGTTCTCCAGGCTTTTTTATTTATTTATTTATACAATTTTCTATTATTATTTTACTATTATTATTTGAAGGCAATGTATTGCTCAATTTAAACTCTGCCAAATTTTTAGACTTGTGGCTATGTATATTGAATTAGTTTTGTGCCCATTAGTGTAGCATTTTATCCGACCCAAAAGGATTGTATTGTGCTAAATTTAGTGCAATATTTACTTTGTGATTCGAAATTTTTTAATCAAAAATTGACTTAAAATTTTTTACACTTTCTCATCTATTTTTCAGACTGAAGTTTCTGACGAAGAATACGAACCCGCCCAATCCGACGAAGAGGGCGATAAGCATGGCGGTGGCGGGGGCGGTGTTGGCGGTATGACCGGCATCGAACGTAACACAAATGCCCTGGACGTTCAAAACCTCATTAAAGAAAAACGTGAACAGGCCCGCCAAGACTCAGCGGCCAAAAAACAAAAAGATAAAGAAGATCGAGAAAAACAAAAACAACAGCGCGAAGAGAAAAAAGAAAAACGCAAAACTGTCAAAGGAGAACGTAGACGGTAGCGAGTGCGGACGTCCCTAAGGTATTTGATATCCTATTTTTTTTACTTAAATTCTCTTCTACTTCTTCCGGTAGAATGTATTATGAAACGTACGTAAAACCTTTACTCCCCCCAAGAAAAAGTCCTTTTAATAAATTATTGATGTTACATTGAATGCAGAAATGAAACAGTTCAGCAGAGTGAATGATCACATACCGTGATATTTGAAGAAAAACAAAAGCAATCAACTTTGGAACTCAATAAACGAAGCTTCAATTAATCTAATGACCCTTTAAAAAACGTTAGAGATAAATCGGCAATTCTAACTGGAATTCACGTATATAACTGCAGTGTAGAGGATAAACTAACCTAGTCCATTTTGAAAACATTTTTTTTGTCTTGATATTACCGTTGACAAACTCTAGATAGAACATATTCCTTCAGAATGAATGTATTGAAACGGGCCAACGTCATCTTATATTCCTGTAGGAAAGCTGTAGGGATAGGTGGGGACCTCTCTCTCCGAACAGTACTGTTGTACGGCATTGTAGAATGATGTACGGCGATTGTTAAGCGATCCATCACCAGTCAATTAATGACGGTTCAAAGAATTATCTGCCTATACACAATCGGATCGGTAGAGACTTCAAACGAATGTGGATTGATATTGTGGCTACTGGCTACACCAGAGCTTCTCAAATGGTGGTTCGCGGCCGCGTGACGCCTTGATGAAAACTATGTACATTAAATTTGTTGAATAAAAAAATCTATATATAGATTTTTTAACTCGAATCAAATTCTGGATGCAAATTAATTGAATTGGACAACTTTCTTTCGCATCCATGCTGCTATGATTCGTTCATTCATATTTAGTTCAATAATCAAACAATTTTAACAATATAGCTTTATTTGTTTGTTTATTTGAATATAAACTGTGTCCCAATCAAAGTAATACAACAGTATCATACATGGGGCAAAATCGTCTTTGTTGATATGTTTAAATCGAAAGAAAATATATTTGGAACACAAATTTTTAAATATATACTTCTGACGTCGGTTGCCCGTTATTATTTCGGTCTGTAATCGTTATGATTTAAACTGAGATACTCTCTCGGCTATAGACCAACCTGATTCTATACAGTGATAGAAAGCAAGTATTTTACATGGCAAAATATATTGCAAGTATTTCATTGCGTGCCCACAGACTATATCATGATTTCTGGGGCGTGACCCCCGTCATCAGTAGTCTACATGGCAGGCTTTTCAAAAAAGCCTTTGATTGATGATTCGATAACCAAACTCTCAAAGCCTATCACGGGGCGACTCACACGAGCAAATGAGAATTGCACCCAAAGACTCACTTTTCGGCTATCGATCAAACAATCAAACACAATGAAATACTAGCACTTTGCCATGTCCACAAGAAATTCAATTAGAATTTACTTGTAGAAATCACTCACACATTAAGAGTAAAGCTTTATAGTAAAAAGCTTTTTTCTTATTGCTTTAAGTGTTTTGTTGTAATATTTATTTTACAACAAGTCAGCTGTGCCGTGCTTTTGTCCATGTCGGTTGCCCGTTATTATTTCGGTCTGTAATCGTTATGATTTAAACTGAGATACTCTCTCGGCTATAGACCAACCTGATTCTATACAGTGATAGAAAGCAAGTATTTTACATGGCAAAATATATTGCAAGTATTTCATTGCGTGCCCACAGACTATATCATGATTTCTGGGGCGTGACCCCCGTCATCAGTAGTCTACATGGCAGGCTTTTCAAAAAAGCCTTTGATTGATGATTCGATAACCAAACTCTCAAAGCCTATCACGGGGCGACTCACACGAGCAAATGAGAATTGCACCCAAAGACTCACTTTTCGGCTATCGATCAAACAATCAAACACAATGAAATACTAGCACTTTGCCATGTCCACAAGAAATTCAATTAGAATTTACTTGTAGAAATCACTCACACATTAAGAGTAAAGCTTTATAGTAAAAAGCTTTTTTCTTATTGCTTTAAGTGTTTTGTTGTAATATTTATTTTACAACAAGTCAGCTGTGCCGTGCTTTTGTCCATGTCGGTTGCCCGTTATTATTTCGGTCTGTAATCGTTATGATTTAAACTGAGATACTCTCTCGGCTATAGACCAACCTGATTCTATACAGTGATAGAAAGCAAGTATTTTACATGGCAAAATATATTGCAAGTATTTCATTGCGTGCCCACAGACTATATCATGATTTCTGGGGCGTGACCCCCGTCATCAGTAGTCTACATGGCAGGCTTTTCAAAAAAGCCTTTGATTGATGATTCGATAACCAAACTCTCAAAGCCTATCACGGGGCGACTCACACGAGCAAATGAGAATTGCACCCAAAGACTCACTTTTCGGCTATCGATCAAACAATCAAACACAATGAAATACTAGCACTTTGCCATGTCCACAAGAAATTCAATTAGAATTTACTTGTAGAAATCACTCACACATTAAGAGTAAAGCTTTATAGTAAAAAGCTTTTTTCTTATTGCTTTAAGTGTTTTGTTGTAATATTTATTTTACAACAAGTCAGCTGTGCCGTGCTTTTGTCCATGTCGGTTGCCCGTTATTATTTCGGTCTGTAATCGTTATGATTTAAACTGAGATACTCTCTCGGCTATAGACCAACCTGATTCTATACAGTGATAGAAAGCAAGTATTTTACATGGCAAAATATATTGCAAGTATTTCATTGCGTGCCCACAGACTATATCATGATTTCTGGGGCGTGACCCCCGTCATCAGTAGTCTACATGGCAGGCTTTTCAAAAAAGCCTTTGATTGATGATTCGATAACCAAACTCTCAAAGCCTATCACGGGGCGACTCACACGAGCAAATGAGAATTGCACCCAAAGACTCACTTTTCGGCTATCGATCAAACAATCAAACACAATGAAATACTAGCACTTTGCCATGTCCACAAGAAATTCAATTAGAATTTACTTGTAGAAATCACTCACACATTAAGAGTAAAGCTTTATAGTAAAAAGCTTTTTTCTTATTGCTTTAAGTGTTTTGTTGTAATATTTATTTTACAACAAGTCGAATCATCAATCAAAGGCTTTTTTGAAAAGCCTGCCATGTAGACTACTGATGACGGGGGTCACGCCCCAGAAATCATGATATAGTCTGTGGGCACGCAATGAAATACTTGCAATATATTTTGCCATGTAAAATACTTGCTTTCTATCACTGTATAGAATCAGGTTGGTCTATAGCCGAGAGAGTATCTCAGCTTAAATCATAACGATTACAGACCGAAATAATAACGGGCAACCGACATGGACAAAAGCACGGCACAGCTGACTTGTTGTAAAATAAATATTACAACAAAACACTTAAAGCAATAAGAAAAAAGCTTTTTACTATAAAGCTTTACTCTTAATGTGTGAGTGATTTCTACAAGTAAATTCTAATTGAATTTCTTGTGGACATGGCAAAGTGCTAGTATTTCATTGTGTTTGATTGTTTGATCGATAGCCGAAAAGTGAGTCTTTGGGTGCAATTCTCATTTGCTCGTGTGAGTCGCCCCGTGATAGGCTTTGAGAGTTTGGTTATCGAATCATCAATCAAAGGCTTTTTTGAAAAGCCTGCCATGTAGACTACTGATGACGGGGGTCACGCCCCAGAAATCATGATATAGTCTGTGGGCACGCAATGAAATACTTGCAATATATTTTGCCATGTAAAATACTTGCTTTCTATCACTGTATAGAATCAGGTTGGTCTATAGCCGAGAGAGTATCTCAGTTTAAATCATAACGATTACAGACCGAAATAATAACGGGCAACCGACATGGACAAAAGCACGGCACAGCTGACTTGTTGTAAAATAAATATTACAACAAAACACTTAAAGCAATAAGAAAAAAGCTTTTTACTATAAAGCTTTACTCTTAATGTGTGAGTGATTTCTACAAGTAAATTCTAATTGAATTTCTTGTGGACATGGCAAAGTGCTAGTATTTCATTGTGTTTGATTGTTTGATCGATAGCCGAAAAGTGAGTCTTTGGGTGCAATTCTCATTTGCTCGTGTGAGTCGCCCCGTGATAGGCTTTGAGAGTTTGGTTATCGAATCATCAATCAAAGGCTTTTTTGAAAAGCCTGCCATGTAGACTACTGATGACGGGGGTCACGCCCCAGAAATCATGATATAGTCTGTGGGCACGCAATGAAATACTTGCAATATATTTTGCCATGTAAAATACTTGCTTTCTATCACTGTATAGAATCAGGTTGGTCTATAGCCGAGAGAGTATCTCAGTTTAAATCATAACGATTACAGACCGAAATAATAACGGGCAACCGACATGGACAAAAGCACGGCACAGCTGACTTGTTGTAAAATAAATATTACAACAAAACACTTAAAGCAATAAGAAAAAAGCTTTTTACTATAAAGCTTTACTCTTAATGTGTGAGTGATTTCTACAAGTAAATTCTAATTGAATTTCTTGTGGACATGGCAAAGTGCTAGTATTTCATTGTGTTTGATTGTTTGATCGATAGCCGAAAAGTGAGTCTTTGGGTGCAATTCTCATTTGCTCGTGTGAGTCGCCCCGTGATAGGCTTTGAGAGTTTGGTTATCGAATCATCAATCAAAGGCTTTTTTGAAAAGCCTGCCATGTAGACTACTGATGACGGGGGTCACGCCCCAGAAATCATGATATAGTCTGTGGGCACGCAATGAAATACTTGCAATATATTTTGCCATGTAAAATACTTGCTTTCTATCACTGTATAGAATCAGGTTCGTCTATAGCCGAGAGAGTATCTCAGTTTAAATTATATACTTCTGAGCAAATAAATTTGATTTAAAAATCAATAAAATTTATTTGGTTCGCATATATTACAGCAAAATATATATACAAACTAATTTTCTCAAATAATAGTTTGTTTAAAAAAGATTTTCAATCCGTTGAACATTTTGCGAATTTAATTTTTAAGTTTTCATTGATTTCAGTTAGACCTTACAATTAAAAATGGCATAATTCGCATTAACTTTTGTTATAAAACACTAATTTTTAGTTTCTATTCATCTCACTCATCAAGCAATATCTCATTGTGCAATATTAGAAAAGTTTAATTATAAAGGAATTTTAAGAACATTTAAAATTTCTGAAAAAAATTAGCGTTGAATTACGGAAAAATATAAAACATGTCTTAAAATTAAGGTTTTGGATTATTTTACGAATACCTAAATGCTAATAAATATTTGTTTTGTAAAAAATAATTCCAAATAAAAAAAATATTAGGACGGAAACAAATATTTGTTTAGAAAAGCATCTCTGCCCAAATATATAATATTTGTGTGTGCCAATATATTTCGAGTGTACCATAAACATTTCTAGGGATTTCCAACAAGAGGTGTTATTTTGAATCACCCGGTATTTCGGTAGCTGTCACTTTTGAAGCTTTTATTCTTTGACATTTGACAAGTAGAAACTACGCCATTCCTAAAAATGGAACGATACACGATTCAACAACGCATTGAAATTATTAAAATTCACTAAAAAAATAGTGAAAATCTTGCAGTCACAGTTCGCAAACTAAAGCATTTTTGGGTCGCCGTGAAACACCTTGTCGGACCGCAATACAGAAATTGGTGGAAAAATTCGATCTGTTGGGACAAGTTAGTGATGTGAAGAATAAAACCCGTGCACGTCGCTCAAGAACAACTGAGAATATTGCTGCTGTAGCCCAAAGTGTTGAAGAAAATCCACGTTTGTCCATTCCTCGTCGTATCTTGCATAAAGACTTGGGTCTTAAGGCTTATAAAGTTCAGTTAACACAAGCACTCAAGCCGGCTGATCGTCAACAACGTCGTGTCTTTGCTGATTGGGTCTCTGAAATGCATGAAAATGATCCGGAATTCCATCAAAAAATCATCTTGACATATGAGGCCCATTTGCACCTCGGTGGCTACGTCAACAAGCAAAATTTTCGCATCTGGGGCTAGGAAAACCCAAGAGTTATTGTTGAGCAGCCTATCCATCCTCAACGTGTTGTTGTTGTTGTTGTAGCAGCTTGGAGACGATGAGTTGATACTCCTAAAGCCTATTTCTATTACAGACTTCGTTCCGGCATATTATCTCGGGAACCTTATGTTGTTTTCATCCACTCAATGGTGTCTGGTTGTAAATTAATATTCGTCTGTTAATATCAGTGTTATGTCTATTTTTAGCTTCCCTGTTGACTTGTGTGATCAAATGTTGTTGTAGTGGTAGTGCGCCCGGTGAGTTATTTTTAGTTGCAGAAATTCGAACTATGATGAAAACATGAAATCTTGATGTTAAATTTTTCCGGTGCCATGGCTGGGAGTTGGATCCAGCACCTTCGGGATCCAAGTCTAACGCACTAAGCTACCGAAGGCCTCAACGTGTGACTGTTATGCATTAATATATCACTGGATGCATTAATTGGAACATGCACTGACGGTGAGCCAACAAACACTGGCCCCCATGGTGGAATTATACGACGATTCGAATTGCTGTTAAAAAGACCATTGCATTGGTTCGTTTGCCTTCTACACTTCAACGAACTTTCGTTTCGGCATTTGTGATCGGCAACCGGAAAACTGAGCCGTCAAATCGAAACTTGTGAAACTCTTCCGGTAAGTTATTGCTATCACTCATTTATTATAATTGTCAACCATTTTTAATTATGTTATTATTATATATTTTCAGGTGGTGGACGGCTTCCAGAAAATTGAGTTGCAAAATATGCCCCCTGCTCCAGAAAAAATTGAATTTTCCACCGATTCGAAGTACTTATACGACATGGCCGATGCAATTTCTAGCGGCGTAGTTTCGGTGGATCTGGCTAACATCAAACCAGGGAAAATTGTACATTCTCGGTGGCACACCAAGGCCGCCAGATTATTACGATTATATGTGACAACGGAAAATCCAGATGCAAATTTAAGAATTCTGGTTGAATTTATAATTAAACGTTATGTGCCAATGAACTTCAATATCAAGTATTACAGCTCTGTCGTGTACGGCAGTACATTATTTTTCAAATTCATTAGTTGGTCACGATTTCTAGAACCTCGTTTACGCAAAATTGTCAATCAAGTAATTAAAGATAATTCATATTATGCGCATTCGGAAAATATCTTGTTATCAATGTTGTTTGATGATAGCAAAGAAAAGCGCGACTGTGCTATCAAGAAAATTCTACGCTATCGAACCGATGTTGACGACCCAACGCAACTTGAGCTTATAAAAAACCAGATATAAACTTTAATTGCACAAGTTACACGGAAGTGATCAATATGAATGACATAAATAACGTATTTGAACCACCATTCACGCGAAGCATTCCGTACGATACATTGAAAGAATATTTAAATCAAGATGATCCACCGTTTAATGATCCAAAAATTCCATCACACATACAAGGAACGGAAAGACATGTTCATTTGCTAGCTAGCGTTTCCAAACGCGTTATACCAGGAAAATGTAGAGGCTGTTATGGCGACGACATTAGAGAGCCGTGCGAAATTGCCCAGACTTGAAAGTAAAAAAGACTTCAAACAATAATTTTTTTACTTTCTTTTCTATAACTAACTTAAATTATTTTTTTCATTTACATATGTTCTGACTAAATAAATTTCTTAAGAGAAAAAATAGATATTATTATAAATAAATATTATTATAAATAAATATTATTATAAATAAATAAATAAAAATAAAGAAAAAACATAGCCATTTCGCTGATTTTGTCATGTAAAGTGCCAAAAAAGTTGATTTTTTTGAAATGTTTGTATGGGGAACCCCCCAGATGAGTTCCAGGGGGTGTGCCACTGGCATGGGTGGATCGGCCCTCCAAAGTTAGTGGTGGTCGGTCATACATTTGGACTCGACTGGCGCCCTCTAAATGGGTCTAAGTGGGATACGAATAGAATACGATTTTCACTGAGCAATGGGCGACTTTTAAATCGACCCGCCCTAGTATATATCATTTGCTATGAACCAAAAAAGTAACACATCGAAGGAGTGACCTAAGACCCTATGTATGTTCGGCGGCTATCCGTTTTTCCATTTTAAGTCGAATGAGAAATGTCCGTCCGTCTGTCTGTCTGCTGGCTGGTACGCACCATAACTCGAAAGGAGTAACCAATTTCAAATTTGGTATGCTGGGTTAACTTTTAGTAAAATATTGTTCCTTTAATACCTTCTATACTACATACTCGAATCTTCTGAAATTTCACATATAGTATTGGTTTGTAGGTCGCAAACACGTCAAACAAAAATGGGCGAAATGGCCACTCCCTTTTTGGTATCTCCCACACAAATGTATAAATTTGCACCAAAAGTCAACTGCTTATAACTTTAATACCAGTGCATACAAATACTTGAAATTTTGTACAGTATAATGCTTTTATAGAACTTCCAAAGAAAAATGAACTTTGAAAGTTATACTTTAATGTACCTTTGGTTTAAATCAAAAGATTTTAACAGTTTCGTCACAAAAAATGTGCCTTTTTGCACGACTTAACGTTACCCCACCCACATTTTTTAGCGCCAACAAAAAACGTTTAAAAAAAACAATTTTTTCTATTTGTTGTAACGACATAATTTCCTTTAATTTAATTTCATTTAATTTAAAGTGTGTTCCGGTTTTATCTAGTTTATAAAGTGTGGTTAAATTGTAAGGGCCGATGTGAATGTGAATCGTCAAGTTTTTTTCTGCATTTCATTTGACATTTCTCAATTTCAGACTAACTCAATTTGAACCATGGAAACATACACAATCGAGCAACGCGTTAAAGTTTTTTAAGCCTTTTACAAAAATGGGCGTTCAAATCAAAATGCATTTCGTGCACTTCGTGATGTTTTTTTGATCAGCATAATCGACCAAATGTGTCCACAATCGGGGGAATTGTGCACAAATTTCAGCAAACCGGGTCTGTTGGAGATGTGAAAACACCTGTGCATGCTCGCCCAGGTCGTTTGGTGCGGCTTATGGGCTGGCGACGTCATCGGGCCATACTTCTTCGAAACGAGGCCGGTCAGGCAGTTACTGTGAATTGTGTTCGCTATCGTGAGATGATAACGAACTTTATATGGTCCGATTTGGAAGATGTGGATGTGGACAATATGTGGTTTCAACATAACGGTGCCACTTGCCACACTGCTAACGAAACAATGGCTCTTTTGCGCAACAAATGCAATGGCCGTGTTATCTCACGTCGTGGCGATGTCAATTGGCCGCCAAGATCATGTGATTTGACACCGTTGGACTTATTTCTTTGGTGTTATTTGAAAGAAAAGGTGTACGTCGATAAGCCAGCAACAATTAAAGAGCTAAGGAAATAGATAATTCGGCACATTAACGGCATAGAACCTCAATTATGCCTCAGCGTCTTCGCAAATTTGAACCATCGCCATTTGGCCGATATTTTCTTCCATACATAATTCAGCCATACCAATATTATCATAATAAAAAGAAATGACAATAATTTCCTAAATAATTTGTATTTTATTCAAAATCAACATCGGCCCTTAAAATTTAACCACCCTTTACATACTTATTTCTCGAAATTGTAGTCACAAACTAATATTTCTGATCTTTTTGTATTTTTAAACTCCTCTTATGCTTTCCAAAAATGCATATATTCAATAGTTGAACATTTTATTTTAAGCTGTGGAGACCATATATCATTGTTACACCAAATTAACCATTAATATCATTTTCATATTTGTGTACGTATTTCTCGTACACAAATATTATATCTCACAAACTAATATTTCTGGATTTTTATATTTTCATACACCTCTTGAGGTTTTCAGAAATGTATTTGGTCATTAGTTAAACATTTTATTTTAAGTTGCAATGGGTATAAATAGAATTACACTAAAATATTCATTAATTTCATACAGATATTTGTTTATGTTTGTTTTTTCTACATTCTAGGCATAAATTATTTTTTTTTAATTTTTTATTTTTAAATTTCCCCTGAGCTTTCCGGAAATGCATACATTCATTGGTTTCACCTTTTATTTTAAGCTTTTTCTTAATCTCCCCACAGAATCAACCCAAAATAAACATTAATTTCATACGGATACCTTTGTACATTTCGAATTCGAATGTATGTATATTTCGAATTTGTAGGTACAACCTAATATTTCTGGAATTATGTATTTTTATTCTTCTCCTGAACTTTTGAGAAATTAGTAGGACTTTCTATTTTAAGCTGGGGAGACCATTATTATTTTATAGTCACACCAAAATAAAGATTGATTTCATTTTGATAATTATGTACATTTCTCGGGACGTTAGGCACAATCAAATATTTGAGGATTTTTGTTTTTTTTATACTTCCCATTAAATTTTCTGAGATGCATATAGCCATAGAAACACCATGAACGTATTTTTTAATGATTGGATTATTTGTTTGGCTTGAGGTCCGTGGTAAATAAAAGACAATACTTTTATTTTTTATTTATTTTTTTTTATTTGCCCAATATTTCGGCCAACTTCGTTGGTCATCGTCAGGGGGAATATTTAATATTGTTGTAACAATAAATAGTCCTTCACTGTGTGAGCTTTCGTTAGTTACTATTTTTTAATTTCATACTATACATATATGTATATATGCAATTTTCGAATTTGTCGGTACAACCTAATATTTCTGCATTTGTATACTTAAGGGCATCTCCTAAATACCGGTGAATGCGTCCTGTGTCTGTCAAACTCGATTTCAAATGTATGGAAATGTACTACAGCTACCGAAATACGCACACGGATACGCCGGATAATTTCAAAAAATCCGAATTTGACAGTGCGCTTACAACTACAACGAAAGAAAACAAAACAACAACAAAAGAAAACATAAACACAAACAGATGACAAGCAGCATTTTATTTTTTATTTTGGAACAGTGCACGAAGTAGAAAAATATTAAATATTGAATTTGCTGGAAATACCAAATACAAACTGGTAAGAATTTAATATTTTACTGTTATAATTTATATCAAAATGTGTTTTCAGATTAACAGCGAAGAAATGATGGAAATAGCTGGGACACTGCCCACTTATGGAATACAAAGGAGCCTTTCCACAAATGTGTAAAAATCAAGAAGGGCACATGGCAAGCAATTTCTCTGAAGTTGTCAACACCAAGTAAATTCCAAGACTTTAAAATATGTACCTGCATTTTTGTATTAATGTTTGTTAATTCAACAGAAACGTGGGGAACCTATTCATGCTGCTTGGACGCAAGGAATCCATTTTCAAGAAAACATTTTGATTCCGGTTGGATCTAATCTAAGAAAATCGTTAGTCCAGGTGTTTGTTCTTCCTACAATGAAGCATGTGACAGAGCTTGTTCCGAATAGTTTTTATTTCCATAGCTTTACGATGCTGCATTTGAATTCCATGTTCAACGAGGACATTTGGAAATATCAATAGAAACTGGCCAATAAACAATTCTCTACTTTGAAGCATGATTATAAGATAGAATTTGATTTAATAGCGACACTGCCATGTGATATAAAACACAATTTAGTCCCAACATGGCAAGTGCCGACAGCTTCGATAGATTTGGTTGGCGTTTACAAAGTCAGGAGGACAATTACAGGTCTTTACATTTTGCACAACCAATAAAGAGTTTAAGAAACATAATTTGACTTCGGTTGACAAAACCAACATCTTTAGATACTCCACGATATATTAGCAATGTTTCCGTTCTTCTCTAATGAAAAACAGCATCTTGCATAACAAACAAATTAAAACATAACTACAATGCTATGGGAATTTTGTAGTTAAAAAACGTTGTGTCATTGGGGTGTATACACAATAATACTGCTCGAATGCAAACTACACTGTACAACAATTTCAAACTTTTTTCAAAATAACAGGGTTCTGTCAGTGGATTCTGGTAGAGGAGACCAAAAAAATATATACGTGTATCGGCGTTTTGAAAGATCACATCGGAATTTTATTTTAGGGGGGGTTAAAGTTTGCCCCCCTTTGCTTGTTCGTGCAGAATATCGGTATATAAAACTATGTGTTCTGTTCATCTGAGGTGTAGGGTATCTTCAGCAACTTTGTAGCAAATGTTATGGCCTATATCTTTGTGGAATATATTAACCCTCTAGCTTCCCCCTATAACGGTGATTTTTGCCTATATTTTAACAAATCGTAAAAAACTCCCCTAAAACTGGACGGGCCGGGTGTTGAAATGTTCTACAAAAATGTCGGCCATACAATTTTACTATATGTGTCAGAACACACCAAAGCCCAAAACTTAACACAAACACCAAAAAACGCCCAAATTTAAGATAGCCTGTTAAGGGATAATTTGTTATTCCCGCATATGTAGGTTCTCCCAGCTCTGAAGAGAAGGTTGTTATTCAACAACTACCAAGATTACTTTTGTTCTTCTTCATTATTTCTGTCATTATATTTTTGTCACTCAAAATTACCATAACGGAACATTTGAGTGGCACGTTACTTATGAACGTTAACGTTTGACATCGTGGTTAATCTTTTTATTTTCTTACAATATTCTACAAGGGAATTTGTAAGAATAATAATGACTGACTGTTTGGGAAAACTTGACTGGTTTTGATACGTCTGTGGCAAGCATACCCTTATGGAACATAGAGTTTAATTTTTTACGAGCAAAGTGGAGGATATATATTAAATTTATTTTGAACTGAAAGTTTTTCCAGATGAGCCATGGGTGCCAAAACATATATGCCGAAATATCGGCATATATGTTTTATATCAGCTATATCGGTTTGATGCTGTGGTCTAATGGTAGTACAAGTTTTGATGTATATTTCATTATACATATACATATATATTTATATTTTGATTTTCAGTTTTCAACTGAAACTGATGAGCATTTCGAACGGTTCCATCAGATATGTCTTCCTATTGAAAAACGCTATAAAGGCAAGAGCATTTGGTCTCTTATAACAGATTTATGTTGAACGTTGTTTGATAATGGCGTCGAATTGCCAAGAGTGAAAAGAAAAGTGAATTAAAAATATATGAACTTATGTATTTAATAAGTATTTCTCCTTGTATATGCGTTATTAATAGATTTTTTGTTTATAGTCCTGAAGTTTAATTTAATATAAAATAAATATTATTTAATTGTAAAATAAAATCATTATTTTTTTTTTGCATCTCTCACATCAACCCCGAAAAATCCAATTTTTAAAGACATTTTTGGTACTAACACTACACGGGGCAAAATCGCATTTTTTGATTTGTTTGAATCGAAAGAAAATATACTTGGAACACAAATTTTTAATTATTATATATTTTCGACCAAATAAATATTATTTGAAAATCAATAAAATGTATTTAGAATGATATGTTAATATATTAGAATAAAATATATTTGCGAACTAATTTTCTCAAATAAAATATGTGTTTAAATACAAATAAAATTATTGTTTATGAATATTTCCAAATATATTTTATTTAAAAAAAAAGATTTTCAAAACTTTGCTGAATTTTTCGAACTTTAGTTTTAATTTTTCCATGTTTTCGAATTATGCTTTCCTATTAAAAATGGCATACATAGCATTAACTTCTACTTGAAACCACTTATTTTTATTTTCTAACTATTCCCAGTCATTATTTTCAATTATAAAGAAAATTTTACTAACATTAAAAATTTCTAAAAATTTGCTTTCAATTGCTGAAAACTTAAAACAATTAAAGAATAGATATATATTCAGGCAAATAGATCTTTGTTTGGGAAATAACATATGCAAATAAAAAATATTAGGATGTAAACATAGTTTTGTCTAGAACAACATCCTCCCAAACATATAATATTTGTATGTGTCAAATGTTATATATTTGGAGTGCACCCTAAAAATATATATGTTTCAAGCAGAATATGTTTGGGACAATATACTACAGAGGCGATTTTTTTTCAGCGTGTATATAATATCTAAATTAACCCTTAACAGGCAATCTTGAATTTGGCCGTTTTTTTTGTGTTTGTGTTAAGTTTTGGGCTTTGGTGTGTTCTGACACATATAGTAAAATTGTATGGCCGACATTTTTGTAGAACATTTCAACCCCGGCCCTCCCATTTTTAGGGGAGTTTTTTACGATTTGTTAAAATATAGGCAAAAATCACCGTTATAGGTGGAAGCTAGAGGGTTAATATATTCCACAAAAATATAGGCCTTAACATTTGCTACAAAGTTGCTGAAGATACCCTACACCTCAGATGAACAGAACACATAGTTTTATATACCGATATTCTGCACGAACAAGCAAAGGGGGGAAAACTTTAACCCCCCTAAAATAAAATTTCGATGTGATCTTTCAAAACGCCGATATACGTATATATTTTTTTGGTCTCCTCTACCATAATCCATTGACAGAACCCTGTTATTTTTTTTTGTGTTGTACTGTGCTATCAAATTGCTTCAGTGCAGCTTCTACAATCTTTCCTTATGAAAACTTAGTTAGAAAGTTGAGAAGGCGAAGAAAAATGAATTGCTGTCTGAAAATGTTTAAAATTCGAATGCCTCCTGGTTTTGGAATATATTTCTATTCCTTCTTCTTTGTGGTTTGTCCAGAATATTTTCAAAACATATAAATCATCCATAATATCGATATTGCTCTGAATATCCACTCCAAATGTAGGAAAACAAAATTTTTCTGAAATGGGGATGATAAATCAGCTGTTTTCTGTTTACTGCGTATTTCGGTACAGCGCGCGTTAAAAATTATCCATCATGCGTTTTTTTGACAGACGCTGACGCATTCACTGGTATTTAAGAGACACCCTAAGGGCATCTCCTAAATACCGGTGAATGCGTCCTGCGTCTGTCAAACTCGATTTCAAATATATGAAAATGTACTACAGCTACCGAAATACGCAAACGGATACGCCGGACAATTTCAAAAAATCCGAATTTGACAGTGCGCTTACAACTACAACGAAAGAAAACAAAACAACAACAAAAGAAAACATAAACACAAACAGATGACAAGCAGTATTTTATTTTTTTTTTAGAACAGTGCACGAAGTACAAAAATATTAAATATTGAATTTGCTGGAAATACCAAATACAAACTGGTAAGAATTTAATATTTTACTGTTATAATTTATATCAAAATGTGTTTTTCAGATTAACAGCGAAGAAATGATTGAAATAGCTGGGACACTGCCCACTTATGGAATACAAAGGAGCCTCTCCACAAATGTGTAAAAATCAAGAAGGGCACATGGCAAGCAATTTCTCTGAAGTTGTCAACACCAAGTAAATTCCAAAACTTTAAAATATGTACGAGCATTTTTGTATTAATGTTTATTAATTCAACATAAACGTGGGGAACCTATTCATGCTGCTTGGACGCAAGGAATCCATTTCAAACATTTTGATTCCGGTCTGATCGAACCTAAGAAAATCGTTAGTCCATGTGTTTGTTTTCCTACAACAAAGCATGTGACACGAGCTTCTTCCGAATAGTTTTTATTTCCATAGCTTTACGATGCTGCATTTGAATTCCATGTTCAACGAGGACATTTGGAAATATCAATTCAAACTGGCCAATAAACAATTCTCTACTTTGAAGCATGATTATAAGATAGAATTTGATTTAATAGCGACACTGCCATGTAATATAAAACACAATTTAGTCCCAACATGGCAAGTGCCGACAGCTTCGATAGATTTGGTTGGCGTTTACAAAGTCAGGAGGAGAATTAAAGGTCTTTACATTTTGCACAACCAATAAAGAGTTTAAGAAACATAATTTGACTTCGGTGGACAAAACCAAAATCTTTAGATACTCCACGATATATTAGCAATGTTTCCGTTCTTCTCAAATGAAAAACAGCATCTTGCATAACAAACAAATTAAAACATATAACTACAATGCTATGGAAATTTTTTAGTTAAAAAACGTTGTGTCATTGGGGTGTATACACAATAATACTGCTCGAATGCAAACTATCAAATTGCTTCAGTGCAGCTTTAACAATCTTTCCTTACGAAAACTTATTTAGAAAGTTGAGAAGGCGAAGAAAAATGAATTGCTGTCTGAAAATGTTTAAAATTCTAATGCCTCCTGGTTTTGGAATATATTTCTATTCCTTCTTCTTTGTGGTTTGTCCAGAATATTTTCAAAACATATAAATCATCCGCAATATCAATATTGCTTTGAATATCCACTCCAAATGTAGAAAAACAAAATTTTTCTGAAATGGGGATGATAAATCAGCTGTTTTTTGTTTACTGCGTATTTCGGTACAGCGCGCGTTAAAAATTATCCATCATGCGTTTTTTTGACAGGCACTGACGCATTCACTGGTATTTAAGAGACACCCTAAGAGCTCAGCTGTAGAGCCCATAGAAACAACCACATTGAAGTTACCATATTTATGCATGACTATAGTACAGTCAGTTTGTTTAAAACGTTGACCATCTATGCCCCAGTGTAACACTTTTACACATAGGGGTCGAGCTCTAGACTATTTGCTATAAATTAATAATAGACATGCAAAATTAAAAAAAATATATATCAAATTATCACTGATCATGTACATATATTCAATATCCATTTATTTATTTATTTATTTATGTCTATGGAATACAATGTTCCTTACAGAAAAACTTAAAACTAAAAATAAATTAAATCTAATGTATTAATAAACTTAGTTAAAGATTCACTAAAATCTAGATTATTAGAGATCCTATTGAATTCAATTAAAGTACGAGTTATTGGTTCGTTAATGGCATAATTACTTCTATGAATGGGAATATACAAGTAATTGTTGTTACGCATAGTTCTGGGTGGAACGTTGAAATTTAAAAATTCAAGTAAGACACCACAGTCAATAAAGCCAGATATTAGCTTATAAAGAAATATTTGTGATAAAAAAGTCCTTCTGTTCACAAGTGTTTGCAAATGTATTAATCGGCATTTGTCCACATATGAAGGGAGTGGCTGAGTAAAATCAATCGACCGAAGAGCGAAAATTATATTTTTTTTTCTGAATTCTTTCAAGTCTGGAGCAATGATTATTGTATGAAAGATTTCAAAAAAATTGCAGCATATTCCAATTTAGCTCTAACTAGGGACGTATAAATCATTTTGGCAGTATAAGGATCAGTAAATTGCTTACCGTTTCTCTTTATAAAGGCCAATAATGAATAACACTTAGGCACAATTTCATTGACATGATTTACAAAAGAAAGTTTGAAATCAAACACAACACCCAAATCTCGAATTTCATCGACTCGTACATATAAAACAGGATTTCTGCATTTGAAATTGGAAACATTATAACACTTAGACACATTTATTTCTAAAAGATTCTGCGAACACCAATTAGCAGCATTACGTATATCATCCTGAGGACGGAATACATCTGCTACTGAATTAATGCGCAGAAAAATCTTTAAGTCATCCGTATATAATAAGATGTTAGAACATTTTATAGATAAATGAATATGATTTATGAACAAAACAAAAAACAGTGGGCCCAAAATACTACCTTGAGGTATACCTGAGGTAGACATGTAAATGTATGAGTTTACCTGGTCAACAGATACATAATAACTCCTATTAAACAAATAAGATTTAATCCAATTAAGAAAACTAGAATGGAAGCCCAATGATGAGAGTTTATAAAAAGGCAATCTAAGCGAAACTTTGTCGAAAGCTTTTGACATGTCCATATATATAGTATCCACCTGACAACCAAGTTCAAAACTACGAACACAATATTGTGAAAATACAGCTAAATTAGTTACAGTTGAACGTCCACGATCGAAACAATGTTGAAAAGGGGAAATTATAGGCTTTACAGAAAAATATAACTTCTCAAAAACAATATGTTCAAATATCTTGCTAATATTGCACAATTTAGATATAGGTCTATAATTGGAAATATCATCTTGTGCTCCAGATTTATAAATCGGAGTAATAGACGCTAATTTCCAATTATCAAGAAATATTCCTTGTCTCAAAGACATATTAAACAATATCAGCAAAGGAAATGGTAATGTTAAACTGCATTTTTTAAGAAAAAAACCACAGAAACCATCACAATCAACAGTAAAAGATGGATTTAATTTAGACAAACCAAAAGTAATGTCATCTAAAGACAACTCCAGTGAACCAAAATCAATAATAGAATTAGAATAACTCACATCGTTGGCAAAATTAGAGTCAGAGAAAAAATTTGCACTAAAAAAGTCAGTAAACAGATTCAGCAGTGGAATTTGAAAAATTATCATTTAGAAACATCCTAGAAGGATAAATAGAGCTAGATCGTTTTGAATTAACATACTGCCAAAAAGACTTAGGGTCGCTTTTAATGTTAATTTCACAATCTAGAATATACTGCTTATATAAAAACTTGTTTAAGAAATTAAATTCTCTTAAATAATGCTCATACATATACTTGTTATATGAAGAGTTGGTGGCCTTGAACAATTTATAAAATTTATTACGCAAATTCTTAAGCTTCTTTAAACCTTTCACTGAAAAAAAAAAATTGACATGAAATTAAAAACAATTCTGCCCTTAAATCGTATATTTAATCTGTCTTTGTTTGAAGAACAAATTTCTTTAAATTTAAGAAAATTTATTTGATTTCAAAGGAATTTTCATTCGTTTAAAGTAAAATTCCTTACCTCTATTATAAGATGTCCATAACATTATGCCATGTCAAAAATCATTGATTTTAGTGCAACTCTCTTAACTCAAGTACACATTTTAATAGTTTGTAAGATTTTTTACTTAACATTGTAGAAATTCTCGTGTCATGTTTTTAAAGACAATATACCCTTAATTTTCAGTCCATTTTTTTGGTATTTTTGAATTAAGGAATAGTTATCTTTTAAATTAAGAGATCGTTTTTTGAGAACATTAGTGAGAGTTACAATGAAGTTTGTTTGGAATTTTTGATTCAGTTCTTGTTGAGCGGTGGTAGAGAAAGTTTGTGTGCGCTTGCGCGAGTGGACATTTTGAATTCTACATAATTAAAAAAAATTCTACATAACTAAAAATAATTATAATAATTATAATTAAAAATGATTGATATTTGAGCGGAACAAATTAAAGATCATTCGCGTATTTGCAGAACGAAAAATATATTAAATAAAAACAGTTAGTTGTTAATTGTTCTTCCTTCTGAAAACTTTTTGAAACTGGACTTAGCATATTTGCATGTTTTGCTCACGATATGTCATATTAAATAATTTCGAATCGATACAAAAATGTTGATGTGAACAAGTCTTAATTTATGAGTAAGAAAAATTTTCATATCGCACCTGTTCCACAAAAGGGTAACAACTCAAAGCAGCGCTGCCAGTTTAGGGGATTTATCCCCAATTTGGGGATTTTTCTTTACAAATGGGGATATATTTTTGGTTTGGGGATCCGGGGATTTGGCGGGGATTGCAATTTTTTATAATTACATGTCTTTATTTATGTTAAAATTAGTATTTTCTGTTAAATCTATATTTTTCTAGAAAATCCGTCCGTAAAAATTGTGTCAAAAGTTCCTACAAAAAGTAGCTTGACTTGCAGTGTATTAGAGTACGACTTAAATAGACAACCTGTAGTAATTACCAATACGTATTCTATAGATATTTATAAACCAATTGAAGCCAAATGCGGTTTATAAAATTCTTCCCAGACGACATTACGAACAATTTAAGCTAATTTTGGAGTAAAGATTACTAGTAACAGGATTCTGCTGGTCCAACTCGATTTTAAAGAACTGGAATCGCTGGTATTAACTTTTTGATGTACTTTATAAATTATTTAGTCCATTGGCAGAAATGATTAAACTTTTAATACCAAACACGTGTACAAAAAAATTAGATGATGTAGATGTGACGGAAGATTTTGAATCAGATATATTTGATATTTGATAATTTAACAACGTACATTTTGTACAAACAAAATGAATTTTAGTACAAAGTACATTGAATTGTAAAATACATCATTCACATAAGTTAAAATATTTTCTGGGGATTTTTTTGGGGATGAGAAATCTTTTTTTGGGGATTTAGGGGATAAAAAATTAAAATTTGGGGATTCGGCACTAAAAAAAACTGACAAGCCTGACTCAAAGTTAAAAAAAATCACTATTAATATTATGTGTTTATGCAAATTGGAGGACTAAAAATCATCTTCATCTATAAATCGTTTTAGATTTGTAATTAGGATACTCTCCTGCATAAGAACATCTTTGTGTCTATAATATTTTAGAATTCAATCTTTTTTACAAAATGGTATGGCAAATACAATTACTTGACAGCTCAGCTCCCTGTATTGCGATTTCGTCGTTGCTAAACCAATAATTCAGCAAGGTTCAGCTTAAAAAACCAGATCTAAGAGGCCTAGCTTCTCCCAAACGAATAAGAAATATTCCTCACCTCTGGTATTTAAACTCAAAAATAACCACGTCAAGTAATGTCTTTTCTACCGCTGCTCATACGAAGAGAACTATTCGTTCAAGGAAAATATTTTGCAAAATGTCATTTATTTATCCATTACAATAAATACTCATACTCGTATATGTACCCTCTAATATGAAGAAAACTAGACGAAACACAATGGCTACTGAATAAACTATTTACCGAAATCAAATGTTTTAAAAAATAATAATTTAATAAAAAAAAAATAATAAAAATTACCATGAACGTTTAAACAAATAATGAAATAAAAAATATTTTACGAAACTTAATTTACACTTGTGGAAAGTACAGAATGTGATTAGTTTAATTACAGAATGTTCTTAATCTAAAGTCATTTCATGTATTTAATGTAACCACAAGCTGTAATAGATTTAAAAATGTGATGTCTTTCATCGAAGTATAAGGCGTCATTCTTTCAAAGATGTTTAATGTCCCGATTTAAAGATGATTAATGACTTTAATTGTAGTACAAGATGTACTTATTTTAAAAGTCTTTGTCTTTGGAGCCAAATCAAAGAAAAAATCTTAAAAGTTAAGAAAATTTCAATGATTTTCAGTACACTTTTCATTCAGTGCAATAGAATTATTAATATTATCAAAATTAAATTTGTTAAAGTTAAAGCGCTTCCTGTAATCTCTTACTTCCGAAAACACGTAAAACTCAACAGAGATTTCTAAGATGCATATCCGAATTACTAAATGGAATAAGACACTCATTAATAGTGTACTTAAGATCACGACTAATAAAAACAAGATCCAAAATCCTGTGCAAGCGATTATAAAATCTATAGATTTGAAACATATTCATGCCATAAAAACCGTCAATAACATCCATTTCAGAAGTCTTATTATTAACATTGGTTGGGCTAATTACATCTGAATCGGGAAAATACGACCAAATAACTTTACAAAGATTTAAGTCACCAAAAACTAAAAACTCAGAATCAATATGATTGGAATGCAAATCAACAATATTTTGCATATGGGCATTATATAACATATCATATAATACAAAAAAACAATGTTCAACTTTACAACCAGAATTAAAAAAAAAACAAATTTCCACAATTATTACGGAATATTTTTTACGGAATTTAATGTATGTGACATAAATAAATTTCTTATCTTTAAAAAAAACCAAAAATACAGCTCAACTTCAGCACTGAGGAAACTCTGCGAAAAAACCCCTTTGTACTCATATCTATAGCACAAAATACATAACTCTTCCATGAAGATAGTCGAAATGACCCAAATGCTATTGCAAAATATAGACAAAAATGTTTATTTGTAGAACGTACATTGTTGAAAAACATTGACATGTTTTACTATTTAAATACTTTGCAAAAATTAAATTTTATCAACAGTTACATTTGAATTGTCAAAGCATTAACAACTACAAAACGTGCGACATCATGAAATTTTGGCTATTTTACATTTGCGCTCTGTTCCTGTGCAGTTTCCTACAATTCTCCCAGGGAAATCCATTAATTGAAGATACCCAGATGTCTGCAACGGACAATCCAAATCCAAAGCAATGTTTTGAGATTGGCACCAAGTGTTATTCGAATGAAGCTTGTTGCACTAGACGTTGTCATAATTACGCCAAGAAATGTGTGACTTAATAATGATGAAGATAAAATCGCAAATAATAATAAATTGTTGAAATATATATTTTTTAAGATATTTTATTTAGAAAAGCATACTAACAATAACAGAAATGGGTTGATGTATATATTGTTCCCTTAATACGGGAAGGCCAGAAATCAGAATTTTTCGAAATTTTGTTTTTTTTTGTTAATTTAGTTAGAGGATTACCAATTGAAAATCCCAAAACGCCTAAAAAAATCCTAAGAGGTCTAAAGTATTGTAGGCGACAAGTTCGTACAAACAATGAATTTTACCAAGAGCAGCTCATAGAGATTTGCCGGAGAACTGCAAAGGCGATGAACTTGCTAGGAAAGGGACGGCATTACAAATTCTCGAAGATTTTGCATATATTGGTGCCCCATTTCATTTATATTGCATTTTTTGCAATTGCACAATAGGCGTGTTTTCGTTACACCATAAGTGCTTAATTTGTATGGGGAGCTAAGCACTTTTAAGCATTATTAGTTCCCGATGAAGTTTGGTGCTTGTGTTCCTGTCTTAATCGAGTATGGTGATGACAGATGGGACATCCTATATTTCGCAGTATGGCATCTCATTTTTGGAGATAATGTTGTGAATTAACGGGAAGAAGAAGAACAAAAATGGAAAATTATTTTAATATTTGCAAAAAGAGTGTAAAGAATTGAACATAAAATAGCAAATTTATATTTTATAAATACTTTTCACGAATTTTTTGTCTGTTTCGCACTGTTCTTTCTTCGCAACTCATGACACCTTTGCTACCAGATAGTGAAAATCCGCCACTTATTGCTTATGTGTCAGTTAGTGGAAGTCAGTTGTTTTCGTTGCAAAGTGCTAAACTACAATTGCTAGCTTGTAACGAAAACATGCCTAATATCGATTTTGTAAAAAAAAATTTTTATTAAAAATTTTGTGGAAATTTAATTTTTATAGAAACTTTATTCAAAATTGCAGTTTTAAAATAATATTAATATAAAATTTCATCAAAATTTCCATTTTTAAGAAATTTTCGTCAAAATTGCAATTTATTAGAAAACTATATAAAATTTCAGTTATCTAAAAAATTCTATCAAAAATGAAATTTTTTGAAATTATCGTCAAAATTGTGTTTTACTAGAAAATTTTATTAAAATTTAAATTTTCTAAAATATTTTATGAAATGGAATTTTTTTAGAAAATTTTGTTAAAATTGTATTTATACTGCATTTTTGGTAGAAAATTGCACCGATTATATTCCATTTAACTAGAATATCTCGAGGAAATTGCATATTTCTAGAAAATGTCGTCGAAATTATAGTTTCTATTAAAAATTTCGTAAAAAATGAGATTTGCCGGGGAACTGCAAAGGCGATGAACTTGCTAGGAAAGGGACGGCATTACAAATTCCCGAAGATTTTGCATATATTGGTGCCCCATTATTTCATTTATATTGCATTTTTTGCAATAGCACAATATCGATTTTGTAAAAAAAATTTTTTATTAAAAATTTTGTGGAAATTTAATTTTTACAGAAACTTTATTCAAAATTGCAGTTTTAAAATAATATAATATAAAATTTCATCAAAATTTCCATTTTTGAGAAATTTTCGTCAAAATTGCAATTTATTAGAAAACTATATAAAATTTCAGTTATCCAAAAAATCAAAAATGACATTTTTAGATATTATCGTCAAAATTGTGTTTTACTAAAAAATTGAATTTTTTAAGAATTTTTTTTTTAAATTGCATTTTTGTAGAAAATTTCATTAATATTGAATTTTTTGCAATTGTGCAATTGTACAAAATTTCGTGGAAATTGCATTTTTCTAGAATATTTCGTTGAAATTACATATTTCTAGAAAATTTCGTCGAAATTTTAATCTTATTAAAAATTTTGTGGAAATTTATTTTTTTTTTTCAGAAAATATCATCTAAACTACATCATCAGTTTTAAAAAATATTTCGTCGAAATTAAATTTTTCTATAAAATTTCATAAAAATTGCTATTTTTGAGAAATTTTCGTCAAAATTGCAAAATTGTATAAAAATTTCTGTTTTCTATAAAATTCTATCAAAAATGAAATTTTAAGAAATTATCTTCAAAATTGTGTTTTACTAGAAAATTTTATTAAAATTTAAATTTTCTAAAATATTTTATCAAATTGAATTTTTTTTAGAAAATTTTGTTAAAATTGTATTTTTTATCATTTATACTGAATTTTTTGTAGAAAATTGCACCGATTAGATTGCATTTAATTAGAATATCTCGAGGAATTTGCATATTTCTAGAAAATGTCGTCGAAATTATAATTTTTATTAAAAATTTTTTAGAAATTGAATTTTTATAGGAAATTTCATCAAAATTTGAGTTTTCCCAAAAATATTTCGTCGAAATTCAATTTTTCTATAAAATTTCATCAAAATTGCTATTTTTGAGAAATTTTCGTCAAAATTGCAATTTACTAGGAAATTGTATAAAAATTTCTGTTTTCTATAAAATTCTATCAAAAATGAAATTTTAAGAAATTATCTGCAAAATTGTGTTTTACTAGAAAATTTTATTAAAATTTAAATTTTCTAAAATATTTTATCAAATTGAATTTTTTTAGAAAATTTTGTTAAAATTTTATTTTTTATCATTTATACTGCATTTTTTGTAGAAAATTGCACCGATTATATTCCATTTAACTAGAATATCTCGAGGAAATTGCATATTTCTAGAAAATGTCATCGAAATTATAATTTTTATTAAAAATTTCGTAGAAATTGAATTTTTATAGGAAATTTCGTCAAAATTTGAGTTTTCCCAAAAATATTTCGTCGAAATTCAATTTTTCTATTAAATTTCGTTAAAATTGCAATTTAATTAATTTTACCTTTTTGAAATTTTAGCAAATTAATATTAATATTTCGATGAAATTACATATTTCGAGAAAATGTCGTCGAACATGTAATTTTATTAAAAATTTCATAGAAATTAAATTTTATAGGAAATTCCGTCGAAATTTCAGTTTTCCAAAAAATATTTCAATTCATTTTACTTTTATTGAAATTTTGGTAAATTTTTAAAATTATATTTTCAAGAAAACCTGTACAGGCTGGTGTCGAGTATCGTGAAGTCGGCTTCACCCGACACTAACCTTTCTCTATTTGTTTTTCCTGTTGACTTAATGCTATATCTATGAAGATTTGCGTTAAACGACTTATGCCTTAAATTAAATTGTTTGTCTTTGTCAAAGCATTGATAAATACGTCAATATTATAAATACTATCATTGTTCTAAATTTCCAAAAGACGTCGATAGACAACTTTAAATTTTTGTTTTTAAAAATATAAATGACAAACCTTTTGTTTATTTTCTTCTGTTATTTGTTTATAATATTCAATTCTAGGCAGCAGAAAAAATAAAAATACATTTTTGAATGGCTATTAAAAAAATCAATCCGCCCGCCCTAATGGCTCTGCAAAAACTATGTTCCGATCATTTATAGCAATTATATATCGTATATATAGTATATTGAGTCTAATTTGGACTTTTTCGGAGGTTTCTATCCCAAAATACAGTCCACTATTCAATGACCAATAAAACGTAAAATTTAAAACAAAAATAGTTTTGTTATTATTTGCTTCGTTAGGTTTGAAACCTGAAAATTTTTGCAAATATTGTTTCTTTAGAAAAATCTGCTAAATTTCCCAAAATACTTAACATTTTCACCTGTAATACGAAAAAACCAATTAAATTTCAAATAAGATCAGTTTGAAAATCAAAAAAGTATTTTTTTTATTGAAATTTTCGATTTCGTATTTTTGAACATTTTCATGTTTGAAAATCAAAAGTTTTTTTTTGCCTATTTCGTATTTTTGAAAATTTTTTTTATATTTTGTTTTACCAAAAACATAAAAATTTCAGTTTTCTATAAAATTTCAACAAAATTGCCAATTTTTTAAGAAATTATCGTCAAAATTGCAATTTACTAGAAAATGTTATCAAAATTTCAGTTTTCTATAAATTTCTACCAAAAAAGAATTTTTTAGAAATTATCGTCAGAATTGTGTTTTACTGGAAAATTTTATTAAAATTAGAATTTCCTAGAAATTTCATCAAAATTGCATTTTTTTAGAAAATTTTTGTTGAGATTGCATTTTTCTAGAAAATTTTATTGATATTGCATTTTTTGCAATTCCGCCAATATTGCAATTTTGTACAAAATTTCTTGGAAATTTCAATTTTCTGGAATATTTCGTTGAAATTACACATTTCTAGAAAATTTCGACGAAATTTTAATTTTATTAAAAATTATGTGTATTATATTTTTACAGAAAATTTCATCTAAATTGCAGTTTTAAAAAATATTACTACGAAATTAAATTTTTCTATAAAATTTCATCAAAATTGTCATTTTTTTAAGAAATTTTCGTCAATATTGCAATTTACTAGAAAATTGTATCAGAATTTAAGTTTTCTATAAAATTTAACAAAAATGAAATTTTTAGAATTTATCGTGAAAAATTTTATTAAAATTAGTATTTTCTAGAAATTTCATCAAAATCGCATTTTTTAGAAAATTTTTTTGAAATTGCATTATTTTAGAAAATTTTAAATAATGCATTTTATACAATTGTACCAATATCGAAATTTTGTTAAAAATTTTGTGGAAATTGCATTTTTCTAGTATATTTCGTTAAAATCTAGAAATCGAATTTTTCTATAAAATAAAAAAAATGTATATAAAATTATTATATAAATTTTGTACAAAATTTCATGGAAATCTAAGTAGAATATTTCGTTGAAATTACATATTTCTAGAAAATTTCGTCGAAATTTTAATTTTATTTAAAATTTTTTAGAAATTTAATTTTTACAGAAAATTTCATCGAAATTGCAGCTTTAAAAAAAATTTTCCACGAAAATACATTTTTCTATACAATTTCATCAAAATTTCCATTTTTTAAGAAATTGTCGTCAAAATTTGAGGGAATTTTGAATTTTCTATAAAATTCTATCAAAAATGAAATTTTTGGAATTTATCGTCAAAATTGTGTTTTACCGGAAAATTTTATTAAAATTAAAATTTTCTACAAATTTCATCAAAATTGAATTTTTTAGAAAATTTTTGTTGAGATTGCATTTTTCTAGAAAATTTCATTAATATTGAATTTTTTGCAATTGCACAAAATTTTGTAGAAATTGCATTTTTCTGTATATTTCGTTAAAATTACATATTTCTAGAAAATTTCGTCGAAATTTTAATTTTATTAAACATTTTGTGTAATTTTTTTTTTACAGAAAATTTCATCTAAATTGCAGTTTTAAAAAATATTACTACGAAATAAATTTTTCAATAAAATTTCATCAAAATTGCTATTTTCGAGAAATTTTCGTCAAAATTGCAATTTACTAGAAAATTGTTTCAGAATTTATGTTTCCTATAAAATTCCATCCATTCCATAATTTTCTAGAAATTTCATCAAAATTGCATTTTTTAGAAAATTTTTGTTGAGATTGCATTTTTCTAGAAAATTTCATTAATTTTAAATTTCTTGCAATTGTACACAATTTCGTCTAAATTGCATTTTTCTAGAATATTTCGTTAAAATTAAATTTTTCTAGAATATTTCGTTAAAATTACATTTTTCTAGAAAATTTCTTTGAAATTTTAATCTTATTAAAAATTTTGTGGAAATACAATTTTTACACAAAATTTCATCAAAGTTTTTCTATAAACTTTCATCAAAATTATAATTTTTTTTAAGAAATTTTCGTCAAAGTAGCAATTTACAGAAAATTTGTATCAGAATTTAAGTTTTCTATAAAATTCTATCAAAAAGGAAATTTTAAGAATATGTCGCCAAAATTGTGTTTTACTGGAAAATTTTATTAAAATAAGAATTTTCTAGATATTTCATCAAAATCGCATTTTTTCAGAAAATTTTGTTGAAATTGCATTTTTCTAGAAAATTTCAAATACATAATGAATTTTTTGCAATTGCACCAATATCGACATTTTGTACAAAATTTTGTGGAAATTGCATTTTTCTAGTATATTTCGTTAAAATCTAGAAAATGTCGTCAAAATTGTAATCTTATTAAAAATTTTGTTGAAATTTATTTTTTTACAGAAAATTTCATCTAAATTGCAGTTTTAAAAAATATTTCGTCGAAATTAAATTTTTCTATAAAATTTCATCAAAATTGCTATTTTTGAGAAATGTTCGTCAAAATTGCAATTTACTAAAAAATTATATAAATATTTCAGTTTTCTATAAAAATTATCGTTAAAGTTGTGTTTTACTAGAAAATTTTATTAAAATTTAAATTTTCTATATATTTTATCAAATTGATTTTTTTAGAAAATTTTGTTGATACTGCATTTTTTTTATAGAAAATTGCACTGATATCGCTAATATTCCATTTAACTAGAATATTTCGAGGAAATTGCATATTTCTATAAAATGTCGTCGAAATTCTAATTTTATTAAAAATTTCGTAGAAATTGAATTTTTATAAGAAATTTCGTCAAAATTTCAGTTTTCCCAAAAATATTCCATCGAAATTCAATGTTTCTATTAAATTTCGGTAAAATTTTAATTTTATTAATTTTACCTTTTTGAAATTTTAGTAAATTAATATTAATATTTCGATGAAATTACATATTTCTAGAAAATGTCGTCGAACTTATTATTTTATTCAAAATTTCGTAGAAATTAAATTTTATAGGAAATTTCATCGAAATTTCAGCTTTCCAAAAAATTTTTCAATTCATTTTACTTTTATTGAAATTTTGGTAAAATTTTAAAATTTCAATAAATTGATTTTTTTAAAAAAATTTTAATCGAACTGGCATATTTCTAGAAATAACGTGTAATTTGAATCTGTTAAAAAAAAATTTCTAATTGATTTTTTTTGTATTTTTCTTGAAAATATCTTCGATCTGTATTTTTATAAAGAAAATTACTGATATTGCATTTTAGTAGTATTAATATTTCGATAAAATTACATATTTCTAGAAAATGTAGTCGAAATTCTAATTTTATTAAAAATTTCGTAGAAATTTAATTTTTATAAGAAATATCGTCGAAATTTCAGTTTTCCAAAAATATTTCAATTCATTATACTTTTATTGAAATTTTGGTAAATTTTTCAAATTATAATAAATTTAATTTTTAACATTCGTCAAAAGTGTTTTTTTTTTTAGAAAATGTAATCTATATTTCGTTAAATTTGTATTTCACCAACAAAATCTTCAAAATTCCCTCAAATTTGCATTTTTTTTAAGATAGTTTCGTCAAAATTTCGTTTTACTAGAAAATTTGATCAAATTTTAAGCTTTCTATAAAATTACATCAAATTTGCAATTTATTTAGAAATTACCGTCAAAATTTAAGTTTACTTGAAACTGTTATCAAAATTGTAGTTTTCTATAAAATTTCATCAAGATTGCAATTTTTTAGAATGTTTGGTTGAAATTCTAGAGAATTTCATTGATATTGAATTTATTTTTATAAAATTCCACCAAGCTTCCATTTTTTTCCTCAACAAGTCATTTATCTAGAAACTCCTATGAACATTTTAGTTTTCTGTAAATTCCATTTCATCAAAATTATAATTTCTTTTTTGATTTTTTTTAAAATGTACTTTCTAGAAAATTTTACGGATATTGCATTTTTTTTAGAAAAATTCACCAATATAAAAATTGTCTGGAAAAGTTCATTGAAATTGCATTACTCTAAACAATTTCGTTGAAATTTATATTTTTCCATAATATTTCGTAAAATTACATATTTCTAGAAGATTTCGTTGAAATTATAATTTTATTTAAAACTTCGTGGAAATTCAATTTTTCTAGAAAATTAGAAAATTGAAATCAAAAATTCAATTTTATTAAAAATTTCGTATTGTACTTTTATAGGAAACATCGTCGAAATTGTAGTTTCTTTAAAAAAAACTACGTCAAAACTTACATTTTCTAGAAAATTTCGTAGTTTTCTAAAAATTTTACGTCAACATTTAATTTCTCTTGAAAATTTCGTCGAAATTAAAGTTTTATTAATTTTAAATTTAATTGAAATTTAAGAAACATTCGACAATATTTTAATTTTATTACTAATTTCGTAGAAATTAAATTTTTAGAAAAAATTGCGTAGAATTTTTTTTTTCTACAAATTTTCGTTAAAATTTGCAATTTTATTAAAAATATCTTGGAAATTAAGTTGTATAGGAAATTTCGTCAAAACTGTAGTTTTCTAAATATACTTCGTCGGAATTAAATTTTTCTAGAATATTGCAATTTTATTAATTTTGCATTTTATTGGAATGTAAGTAAATGTTCGTATTTTTCTAGAAAATTTCGACGAATTTAAGTTTTTCTGGAAAATTTGGCTAAATTTCACTTTTAAAAGAAACTCAACAAAATTGATTTTATTTTTCCATTAAAATTTAATAGAATTTGCGGTTTTCTAGGAAATTTCGTCGAAATTGATATTTATTGCAAATTTTTTGGATATTGACTTTTTTATAGGAAAAAATTATTGGAATAATTTTTTTATTTTGGTAACAAAAAGGTTGACTTTATTGCAGTTTCCAAAAAATGTTCGTCGAATTTTTGTTTTTCTAGAAAATTTCGTTGGAATTATAATTTTGTTTAAAATTTCGTAAAAAATTCAATTTTATTAAAAAATTCGTATTGTGCTTTTATAGGAAACTTCATCGAAAATTCATTTTAATTTCTAAAAAATTTCGTCGAAATTAAAATATTATTGAAATTTTAGTAATTTTTATAAAACATTCGTCAACATTTTAATTTTATTAAAAATTTTGTAGAAATTACATTTTTAGAGGAAGTTTCGTCGAAATTGCAATTTTAATTAAAATTGCAAAATTGATTTTTTTTTGGAGAATTTTATAAAAAAATTAAATTTTTATAAAGAATTTCGTCAAAATTTCAGTTTCCCAAAAAATATTTCATCGAAATTCAAGTTTTCTATTAAATTTCGTCAAAACTGCAATTTTAATTGAAATTGCAAAATTTATAGAGAAAGTGAGAATTAGAGAATTTCGTCGAAATTTCAGTTTTCCAAAAAATATTTCATCGAAATTCAAGTTTTCTATAAATTTCGTTTTTAAAATTATAAATTTTAATAAATTTCATTCGTCAAAATTGATTTTTTTTAGTAAATTTAATCGAACTGACATATTTCTAGATGATTTCGAGGATTTTGAATTTGTTATAAAAAAAATTCTTTGAATTGAATTTTTTGGTATTTTTCTAGAAAATATCGTCGTTTTTTTTTCTAAAAAATGTTGACTAAATTGCATTTTGTTGAACTTATAATTTAAAATTAAATTTTTCTAGAAAATTTCGTCAAAAATTCAATTTTATGAAAAATTTCGAATTGTTCTCAATAGGAAATTGCGACGAAATTGCGTAGAATTATTTTTTTCTAGAAATTTCTAGAAAAAATTGCAATTTTGTTAAAAATATATTGGCAATTAGTGTTTTATAGGAAATTTCGTCGAAATTGTAGTTTTCTAAAAATTTTTCGTCGGAAGTGAATTTTTCTAGAGAATTGCAATTTTATTAATTTAGCATTTTATTGCAATGTAAGTAAATGTTCGTATTTTTCGTCGAATTTATGTTTTTCTGGAAAACTTTGTCTAAATTTCCTATTTAAAAGAAACTTTCATCAAAATTAATTTTTTTTCCTTTTAAATTTAATCGAATTTGCGGTTTTCTAGAAAATTTCGTCGAAGTTATTTTTTGCAAATTTTGTGGATATAGAATTTTTTAGGAAAATATAGGAAAAATTCTTTGAATAATTTTTTTTGTTGGTATTTTTCGAGAATAATTCGTCGAATTTGTATTTTCGTAAAAAAAAGTTTGATTTTATTGGATTTTCCGAGAAATTTCTTCGAATTTGTGTTTTTCTGAAAAATGTTTGTCTGAACTACAATTTCACAAAAATAATATCTAATATTTTTCATTTTAATATCAACCATCGTCAAAATTCCTTTTTTTAGATAATTGAATCGAATTTGCAGTTTTCTAGAAATTTTCGTTGAAATTGCTATTTTATTACAAATTTCGTGGATATTTTCATAGAAAAAATATTCCTAAAAATTGCTTTTATTGCAAATTTTTTATAGAAACATTTTCTTTGAATTGATTTTTTTCCTAAAAAAAATTCTAAGAGACATTTTGTCTGAACTGCATTTTTCCAGAATATTGCATTTAACATTTAATTTTTAAAAGGATCTTACTATTTTAAGAATTATTTTATTACAAAGTTCGTGGATATTGATTCTTTTTGCAGAAAAAATCATTGAATTGATGTTTTTGTGTTTTTTCTAGAAAATTTCGTCGAATTTGTAAAAATTCAAGACGTTCTATTTAAATTAAACAAAATATTTTTTTAGATTTGATATTCATAGATTTGATTTTTTTAATTTTAGATGGATTTTTTGAATTTAAATTGACTTGTTTGGAATTTCCAAAGGAATTTTCAATTTGTTTATTTCAATTTACGTTTTTCGAATTTAATTGAATTTAGAATTTCATAAAGAATTTTTGTTTTTGTATTGATATTTAGTTAATATCAAATGGAACCTTTGAATTTATGTTGATATTTTTAAAATTGCTTTTAAAAATGATTTTTAATTGAGATCGGCAGATGTATTCGAAATATTTTATAGTTCTCCCCACCGGCCACAGAAAGTTTAATATTTGTCCCACATTTAAACAATTTAATTTTCCAATCATGAGGAAATACCAGACAGAATCAGGATTATAACTCACATTTTGCAATAATTGCAGTGTTTACGTAAACCACTTAAAAATTATGATTGCAGTTCCCCAAAATTCCCCCTAAAAATAGGTTAAATATATATTAGTTGTCCACTGATTACTACGCTTATATAGTGGTAAAGTAAAGTACATAATACCGATAATACACCCGACTCTACTGGCTGACTTACTCACAGTTTGTTTGGCAAAAAACCCATAATTCTATTTAATTCTGCGAAAGATAAAACAAATATTCGCATTCCCATTTTTTCGTTATTAAAACTGAAAGCGAAACCTATAACAGTCATCTGAGACAGTTGGAAGAAACATCTGCATCAACGTTAGCAACAACACCTCAACCTTCAAACAATAATCATGAAATTTACGATTTTCTTTATTTTTGCTGTGGTTCTGTGCACTTTCCTTTATCAAACACAGGCTATGGACATTGTGGCCAAGGACCAAGGAAAACCTGCGAAATGTGGTGCCATTGGAGCAAAGTGTTATACTAGTAGTCAATGTTGCAGTAAACGTTGTCTTACCTATGCCGGGCACTGTGTATCTTAAAGATTGGAAAGAGAGAGACTTTGAATAAATAAATGTTATTAAATTTGTATAAATTAAAGTTTATTTTTGGGGGAATATATTTATTATGAAAAACATTGAGGTAAAGCAGAGAGTAATAAAATATAAATTTAGGCGACATTTGCCTATAATAATACAATTTCTAAAAAACCGTTATCGAGTTTTTGAACATTTTATCGAAATTGCATTTTTTTCAGAAAATATTGTCAAAATTGAATTTACCTAGAACATTGTTGAAATGTCATATTTCTAGAAAATTTCTTCGATATTTCAATTTTATTAAAAGCTTCGTGGAAATTGGATTGTTATAGGAAGTTTTGTCGAAAATGTCGTTTTCTAAAAATACTTAGTCATAATTATATTTTTCTAGAAAATTTCGCCGAAATTAATTTTTTTTTGTGGAAAATTTCGTCGAGATTGCAATTTTAATAAAAATATTGTGAACATTTATTTTTATAAGAAAATGTTTTCGATTTTTGCATTTTATTGAAATTTTACTCAATTGTGTATTTTTCTAGCAAATTTCATCGAAAATATGTTTTTTTGTAGACAATTTTGTCTACATTGAATTTTCCCAGAAAATTTCGTGTAAATTTCATTTTTAATAAATTTTTTTACTAGAAATTTGAATTAAATATGCAGTTTTATAGATTTTTTTTGTTTGAAAAAGCTTAATTTTAGTAGAAAATATCACAAAAAATTGATTTTTCCTTGAAAAATTCTCGAAATTGCAACTTTATCAAAAATGTAGTGGAATTCGATTTTTTACAAAGTATCATCGATATTAAATTTTACTAGAAAATTTTATTTGTTATTACAAAATGTCTTCCCTTTTTTCACTTTATTGAAACAGACAGAATAGTCTGTATTCTAAATCACATTTTGCCAAAAAATTTCGTCTAAATTGCATTTTAATAGAGACATTCGTCAAAATTTTATTTCACTAGAAAACTTAATCGAATTTGCAGTTTTGAAGAAAATTTTGTCTAAATTACAATTTTATTGCAAATTTAGTGGAAATAGAGTTTTTATAGATATTTCACCGAATTTGAACCAAATCGTCAAAAGTGCATATTACTAGAAAATTAAATGGAATTTGCAGTTTGCCAGAAAAATTACAATTTTATTGCGATTTTCTTGGAAATAAAATTTTTATAGAAATATTTCACCGAATTTGCATTTTGATGAATTTCATCAAAATTGCAGTATTCTATAAAATTTTCTTGAAATTTCTTTTTTCTAGAAATTTTGGAGATGTTGAATTTTTCTACAAAATTCTCCAATATTGATTGCATTTCATAATTGCAATTTTGAGAGAAAATTTCTTCATAATTGTAACTTTAAAAACATTTTTCTTAAAATCGCGGTTTTACAGAAAATTTTCCCTACTACCAAATTTATAAAAACTTTCATCAAAATTGTAATTTAATAGAAATTTTGTCGAAAATTGCAATTTCGAAGAGTTGATGAAATTTTCTATAAAAAATCTTTTGATTATCAATTAACGAATTTCGAATGACCAGTTTTGAATTTCAATCTATGATTTTTGAATTTCAAATAGAATTTTTGTATTTTCATTTGCCTATTTTGTATTTAATCTACCTTCCCCTATACTATAGAGTCGACCAGTAAAGTCTTCCTCTATACTATAGGGTCGACCAGTAAGGTCTTCCTCTGTACTATAGAGTCGACCAGTAAGGTCTTCCTCTATAATATAGAGTCGACCAGTAATGTCTTCCTCCATACTATAGAGTCGACCAGTAAGGTCTTCCCCTATACTATTGAGTCGACTAGTAAGGTATTCCTCTATATTATAGAGTCGATCTGTAAGGTCTTCCTCTATACTAAAGAGTCGACAAGTAAGGAGGTTCCTCTGTACTACAGAGTCGACCAGCAAGGTCTTCCTCTATACTATAGAGTCGACCAGTAAAGTCTTCCTCTATACTATAGAGTCGACCAGTAAGGTCTTCCTCTATACTATATAGTCGACCAGTAAGGTCTTCCTCTATACTATGTATATAGTCAACCAGTAAGGCCTTCCTCTATACTATAGAGTCGACTAGTAAGGTCTTCCTCTATACTATAGAGTCGACCAGTAATGTCTTCCTCCATACTATATAGTCAACCAGTAAGGTATTCCTCTATACTATAGAGTCGATCTGTAAGGTATTCCTCTATACTAAAGAGTCGACAATAAGGAGGTTCCTCTGTACTACAGAGTCGACCAGTAAGGTCTTCCTCTATACTATAGAGTCTACCAGTAAGGTCTTCCTCTATACTATAGAGTCGACCAGTAAGGTCGACCAGTAAGGTCTTCCTCTATACTATAGAGTCGACCAGTAAGGTCTTCCTCTATACTATAGAGTCGACCAGTAAGGTCGACCAGTAAGGTCTTCCTCTGTACTAAAGAGTCGACCAGTAAGGTCTTCCTCTATACTGTAGAGTCGACCAGTAAGGTCTTCCTCTGTACTATAGAGTCGACCAATAAGGTCTTCCTCTATACTATAGAGTCGACCAGTAAGGTCTTCCTCTATACTATAGAGTCGACCAGTAAGATCTTCCTCTATACTATAGAGTCGACCAGTAAGGTCTTCCTCTATACTATAGAGTCGATCTGTAAGGTCTTCCTCTATACTAAAGAGTCGACAAGTAAGGAGGTTCATCTGTACTACAGAGTCGACCAGTAAGGTCTTCCTCTATTCTAAAGAGTCGACAAGTAAGGTCTTTCTCTATATATAGAGTCGACCAGTAAGGTCTTCCTCTATTCTATATGTAGAGTCGACCAGTAAGGTCTTTCTCTATATATAGAGTCGACCAGTAAGGTCTTCCTCTATTCTATATGTAGAGTCGACCAGTAAGGTCTTTCTCGATATATGGAGTCGACCAGTAAGGTCTTCTTCTATACTGGTCTTCCTCTATACTATAGAGTCGACCAATAAGTTCTTCCTCTATACTATAGAGTCGACCAGTAAGGTCATCCTCTATACTATAGCTGAGTGATTGAGGCTATCAAACGCCTTTTCGAAGTCGATAAACGCGAGATAAAGAGGCGATCTCCATTCTGCTGGCTGCTCCACAATAATCCTGAGACTATTGACATGGTCAACGTACGATTTGTTAAAGCGGAAGTTAGTATGCTCCCATCTGAGCACCGAAATAATGGCCTCTGATAAGCTTTTATTTATTATATTCGCAATAATTTTGTCATGATCATGCTCAGCAAAGTTTTTCCACTCCAGTTCTTACTGGCGGTTAGATCGCCTTTTTTTGAGAAGGTTTCCAAATACGCCGGATGTGATTTCGTCGGGAAGGGTTTCATTATTTCAGGATTCCAATAAGCGTGCGCTATTATCTACGTTAGAATCAGTTCTGGCGGGATACTGCCTGATCGGCGAACACGCCAGAAAATTGGGTATTGACTCCAATGACTTCTGCAGAAGCTGTGGAGATGTGGAAGAAGTGGAGTGCATTGAGCACTTGCAATGCGACTGTCCCGCTTTGAGTAAACGACGACTGGACATTTTGCGGTCGGCCTTTCTAGGCAGTCTAACAGATCTTTCCGGTACCGACATTTGTACTATCGATAAATTTGTATATCAAACAGGTTGGTTTCGATGATGGGCATTTAAGCCCGTAGTAACACTAGGGACCTAAACTGATCTATGTGAGCTGACAAAAAAATCGGCTGTCACTCTAACCTAAACCTAAAGCGTGCGCTAGTAATTCGGTCGGTGTTAAGGAGTTCTGGGGAAATATTATCCAGACCGGGAGACTTGTTGTTTTTTAAAGATCTATTTGCTTCGGTGATTTCAATGATTCCTGGACAGTCAGTAGAAATATTTTGATTCTGCGTGTGCGAGGTGCAAGTGCAGATTGATAGTTGTTGAGTGCGCGATGTAATCTCCCATCCGATGGGTTTCTGTTGCTGCTTGTAGTTCATTTGCTCGCTTTACTTTTAATGACTCGGTTAATTCGATTATATATATTTCCTTATGTTTGGTTTTAGACGAACGGGTTTTGCTCGAGTTGAGGGCAGCATTTGACTCCTTTCTATCCTGAATTAATTTCCATGTAGTATCTCTAATCCATTCCTTACGGGTGTTGTTTTTGAAACCTTGGTGAGGTTCTGCAGCTTTGGCAAATATGTATCTGTTTGATTACCGGCTTTGTGCGTTCAGAGTTCTATGTCATTTTAGATGTGTTTAATTCCTTGTTGCAGGCGTTGGAAATGAGCCCATTCCTCAAAACATAAGTTTTGTATAGGTCTCAACATTCAAAATGTAATCTGGCACCGAAATTGCAAAAATAATCTGACATTTTTTTGGAAGATATTTCGGAGAAGTCCGGAAGAATTACAGTCTCTACAAAAATGAATCATACAATTTTACTGCAAAACTTCACAGAAATGACTTAAATAGTTTAAAAATTGATATGTGATATCCCAATATCATGATTTCATTCCTCATAACTCCGGTGGGACAACGAAAAAGCTGCCTGGAGCCTGCGGCTCTCCAATTTGAGAAGCCTTGGTATTGAAGAGCCTAATTTCAAACTCGACAAGAGTTTCATTAAAGTCGAAGCAGCATTATTTCAATAGCTAACCTTGAAACTTGTCAAACCTATGACAAAGTCAAAACATCTGTCATCAGTCTTCAAAGTTTTAATTTTTCTTATTATGAACCCCAACCCCAAAAAAATTTAATCTATAGGTAGGCATTGAAAAACATTGAAAATCTTTCATCTTCTCCAATACTTTTTTATTATATACTCGTATTCATTTTTACTCCTGAGAGGAGCATAGGGCCACAATATTTAAAGGACACATTTTGCGGCATAGGTAAGACAACGGTTACTGCAACAATCATTATTTGTAGTACACGATGCTCCAAAGGCAGCACATTCAGCAGCCTGCGACGAATGAAGGAAACTGCACAGAACCATTGCGAAAATGAGGAAAATTGTAAATTTCATGATTATTGGTTGAAGGTGTGATTGCTAATTCTTCCAACTATTTCAGATGACTGATCACTGTCTTGGGTTCAACTTTCAGTTTAAATATTAAAATGAAATGGGACGGACAAAATTAGTTTGGAGTAACTAATTAATTTTTAGAAGAAAAACTAAGGGAACTTCCATAATTTTTACGAGGTTATGAAGTAAATAATACAGACATTGCACAATGTGGGTTATAGTGCAGATTACGGCATTCCTTCACGACTTGAAAAGGCAAAGTTAATACGAACTGAAAATACAATTATTTAAATTGGGAGGAACAATTACGCTTTACTGTATTCGGTGGGGAGAACTATTACAAAAATAGTTAAAATCTGTCAATTTCAATTAACTTTTGCACGTTTTCAACAGTAATTGAAATCAAAAATTACATTTGAAATTAAACCAGAATATACATTACGAGAATACATCGATTATCGATTCCACGGAACAGAAGAAGAATACCTTGGGGTATTCGGCCTTACTGGCCGACTCTAATTCTAGAGAATAGAGGAAGACCATAAGGTCGACTTTATAATATAGAATACTATAGTATAGCGGAACTGGCGATATCTGTTGTATAGAGGAAGACCTCAGTGTCCAACTGTATAGTATAATGAAAGACCTTACATTTCGACTCTATAGTATAGCAGAAGACCTCACTGGTCCGACTCTATAGTATTGAGGAAGACCTCACTGGTCCGACTCTATAGTATTGAGGAAGACCTCACTGGTCCGACTCTATAGTATTGAGGAAGACCTCACTGGTCCGACTCTATAGTATTGAGGAAGACCTCACTGGTCCGACTCTATAGTATAGAGGAAGACCTCACTGGTCCGACTCTATAGTATTGAGGAAGACCTCACTGGTCCGACTCTATAGTATAGAGGAAGACCACACTGTTCTGACTCTATAGTATAGAGGAAGACCTCACTGGTCCGACTCTATGTATAGTATAGAGGACGACCTCACTGGTCCGACTCTATAGTATAGAGGAAGACCTCACTGGTCCGACTCTATAGTGTAGAGGAAGACCTCACTGGTCCGACTCTATAGTATTGAGGAAGACCTCACTGCTCCGACTCTATAGTATAGAGGAAGACCTCACTGCTCCGACTCTATAGTATAGAGGAAGACCTCACTTGTCCGACTCTGTAGTATAGAGGAAGACCTCACTGGTCCGACTCTATAGTATAGAGGAAGACCTCACTACTCCGACTCTATAGTATAGAGGAAGACCTCACTGGTCCGACTCTATAATATAGACGAAAATATCAGTGGTCCTACTTTATAGTATATAGAAAGACCTCAGTCATCCGACTGTGTAGTATATAGAAAAATTCATAGAAATTATAGTTTTCTAAAAATATTTCGTCGAAATTTCATTTATCTACAAATTGAAATTTTCTAGAAAATTTCACTGAAATTGCTATTTTATTACAAATTTTGTGGAAATCAAAATTTGATTAGGAAAATCTTGACGATTTCGCATTTTATTGAAATTTTAGTAATTTTTTGTATTTTTGTAGAAATTGTGTGTTTCAAGTACATATAGCCTTTTGCCCAGAAAGTTCCGTCTGAATCGCAGTTTTCTAAAATATTTCGTCAAAATTACCATTTTGTTAAAAAATTAGTGGAAATATAATTTTTATAGAAAATTTCTTCGAATTAGTATTTTTACAGAAAATAAGCATGGAAATTGCATTCTACAAAAATTGGCCAATATTGTCATGTCACCAATGTTGCATTTGTTAGAAAATTTCATCGAAATTCGAAATTTAATCAAAATGTAATGGAATTTGAATTTTTATATCGAATTTGCATTTTACTTGAAAAATATAACGATAACAGTTTTCGAAAAAAAAAATACTGCGTTGAAATTGCAGTTTTATGAAAATATTTCGTCGAAATTGCTATTCTATTGAAAATTTCATGGATATTGATTGAATTTTTCCTCGAATTTGTATTTTTCTAGAAAATTTTTACTTAATTGTATTTTCCAGAAAATTTAGTCTAACAAAATCTTACTGAAAATTTTGTCGAAATTGCAACTTTATTAAAAAGTGGGTAGAAATTATGTCTTTATTAGAAAATGTCTTTGATTTTGTTTTTTAGTCAATTTAGATTTTCTAGAAAATTTCTTCGAATTTGTGTTTTTTTGTTGAAAATTTGGCCTAAATGGCATTTCCATGAAAAATATCGTCTAAATTGCATTCTTAACAGAAACTTTAGTCAAAATTGAATTTTTCTGCAAAATTTCATGAAGTTTGTGGAAAAAATTGTTCGTGAATTTGTATTTTTTAATAGAAAATCTCGTAAATATCGCATTTTATTAAAAAATTTCATCGAAACTGTGGTTTTATAGACTATTTAATCGAATTTGTATTTTATATATTTTAATGGTAATTTATTCTAAAAATATTTGCATTTAATACAAAATGTCATAGAAGTTGCAGTTATCTAAAAAAATGGAAAAAATTGTGTAATACTTGCTATTTTTCAAAAATTTCGTGGATATTAAATTTTTTCTAGGAAATTCCTTCGAATTTGTACATTCCTAGAAAATTTTGACTAAATTTAAATTTCCAAAAATTATTTTCTTAAATGTTGCATTTGTTATAAAATGTAGATAAATTGCATTTTTCTAGAAATATTTCGTCAAATTTGCATTTTTCTAGATAATGTTGTTGAAATTGCATATAATCCAGTCAGAGACTTAGACATTTAATCCAGTCATCCTAAAATGTAATTTTGACGAAGTTTTCTAGTAGAAAGCAATTTCATAAAAACTTTCAAGAAAATTTAATTGTTATACAAAAAATTTTTCGAATTTCCATTTTTTTATAGAAAATTCCATCAACATTTTATTTTATTAGAAAATCGAAATTTCTTTTTTAGAAAATTTCAGTTTTCTAAAAATATTTCGTCGTTATTTCATGTACTAGAAAATGCCATAGAAGTTGTAGTTTTCTAAAAATATTTTTTTCGAAATTTCATTTATCTACAAATTGCAGTTTTCTAGAAAATTTCACTGAAATTACAATTTTATTACAAATTTCGTGGAAATTAAATTTGTATAAGAAAATGTCATCGATTTCGCATTTTATTGAAATTTTTCTAGAAAATTTCCTCTAAATTGTGTTTTTCAAGAAAAGCCTTTTTACCAGAAAGTTTCGTCAAAATTACAGTTTTCTTAAATATTTCGGCAGAACTACTATTTTGTTAAAAATTCGTGGATAATTAATTTTTTTAAAAAATTTCTTCGAATTACCATTTTTAAAAAAATATAAAAAAAAATTTTTCATATATGTTTGGTAAAAAAATTTCATTATATTAAAAAATGTCACTGAAATTGTGGATTTCTAGAAAATTTAATCGAATTTGTATTTTTCTAAAAAATTCGAAATTTATGATTTTTTTTTGTCAATAATGAATTTTATAAAAAAGTTTTATGAAAATGGTAATTTCTAAAATTATTTCCTCGAAATTGCACTTAATAGCAAAATGTAATAGAAGTTTCAGTTTTCTAAAAGTATTGTATTTTCCAGAAAATTTAGTATGACGAAAACTTAATGAAAATTTCGTCGAAATTGCATCTTTATTAAAAAGTTAGTAGAAATTCATTTTTGATCAGAAAATGTCTTTGATTTTGTATTTTAGTCAAATTTAGATTTTCTATTTGGTTTTTTATAGAAAATCTCGTAAAATTTGCATTTTATTAAAAAAATTCATCGAAATTGTGGTTTTCTAGAAAATTTAATCAAATTTGTATTGGTGTAGAAAATTTCGAAATTTATTTTTATAGAAAATTTCATGCATTTTATTATAAAATTTCATCAAAATTACATTTTCTAAAAATATTTTGTGGAAATTGCATTTAATAGAAAAATGTCATAGAAATTGCAGTTTTCCCAAAAATAGTTTGTGGAAATTGCATTTAATAGAAAAATGTCATAGAAATTGCAGTTTTCCAAAAATATTTCGCAAAATTTGCATTTTTCTTGAAAATGCGTTATTCAAAAAAAAAATGGTAAAAATTGCTATATTAAAAATTTCGTGGATATTCAATATTTCTGTGAAATACCTACTTTCCAAGAAAATGTTGACTAAATTTTATATTTCCCAAAAATTATTTTCTTAAATGTTAAATTTTTTATAAAATTTGATGAATTACATTTTTCTAAAAATATTTTGTCAAACTTGCATTTTTTCTAGAAAATGTTGTCGAAATTGCGCATAATCCAGTTCGGGTTTTTTCATTTAATCCGGCCATTCTAAAATGCAATTTCACGAAATTTTGTAGTAAAAAGCAATTTATTAGAAAAATGCAATTTTGGCAAAATTTTCAATAAAATTTTAATTTCTACGATATTCTTAAGAAAAAACGTAAATTTGCAAAAAAATATAAAATTTTGATGAAATTTTTGAAAAATGCTATATCGACGACTATTTCAAGAAGAAACGCGCAATATCGATGACATTTTCTATAAAAAATCCATCTTGATGAAATGTTTAAAATTTTTATTACAAATGGAAAAATGCAAAAATCCTCAAAAATTAAAAACTGCAATTTTTAAGTAATTTTCCATAAAAATGCAAATTCCGTGAAATTTTTTATAAAATTGAAATTTTCTTCAAAATTTAAATTTCAACGATTTTTTTATTCAAATTGCAATTACGACGAAATTTTCAGTAGAATTGTAAATTTACCAAATATTTTTATTAATTCGCAATGGTGGGGGGAATTTTCTATAAAACTGTAATTTCCTGAAAATTGTACCTTCAATTGCAATGATGATGATATTTTTCGAAAATACAATTTTAAACGAAATTTTCTAAAACTTTAAATTTAAACAAAGTATGTTGTACAATTAAAATTTCGATGTATTTTTATTGTATTTGCAAATTCAACAACGATTTAAAAAAAATGTTGACGAAATTTTCTAAAACATTGTAATTTCTATGAAATTCTCTTTGAGAACGAATGAAAAAGCGCAATTTAAAGGATTACAATTGTATTTCAAAGAATTGAAAATATTCCATTGTTTTTTTAATTGGAATTCTAGGAATACTCGCATCAAAATAAATAATTATATTTTTTGCATTTCAAATGGATTGTATTCAATTCCACAAACGACAAAATTTTTGAATTGGAAAAAATCATAGAACTTTTAAAAACGAAAACTGAAAAGTGTCAGCCAAATTGTTTAGAAAACGTGACAGGAATGGCTATACCAAAGATTGATGTTTTTCTTGTTGTGAAGAATTCTTGTCAACAAAATTCAAATTGCACAGTTGTCAAATTACAGGGAAAATAATAGTAAGAAATACAGAAAATATTATTAACATTCAAAAAATTAACTCTTTCTTCCCCTTAATTGAACAGCCATCCAACTTCTGTCGATTTGCAATCCAAACTTTCGCTGTTTAATTATGTTATTATTTTTAATCTAAAAGCTATTTAATTATTCTAATCCCGAATTCTTGATCTTTGCAGGGCCATCTAAGTAAATACAACATTTGATACGTTTTCTGAAATTTTGCAAAAAAAATCTAATGAATATTGTGGGTATGTATATTGAAGTTACAAACAGTGTTTAAAAATATTCAATCGATGTTGGCTATTCATTATGTGAAAAGTGAAATTCGCTAACGAGATAACCTTCACCTTGAATTAAATGAAATTCGGCAGATAACCCAGCGAGCAAACAAATATGAGGGTTTATAACCATTTTAAGTTACAAATATACATCAACGGAAATTGAATTTTTATATTTAAAGGGAGTGTAAACCTTAGCGGTTAAAGTATTACTTAGGCTGTTTTAAACAACCCATTCATTATTTATTCATCATCCACATTTGTCATGAAATTCAAGATAGTTGTCATTATCCCACTGGTTGTAAGCTGTCTTTTGTTATGCTGCCAAGGAAGTCCTCTCTTGATGTCTCATATAAGATCATGGAAGAATGAAATATTACCCCAGGTATAGTAGTTTGTTTAGTACTTTTGGATTTATTAATTAGTATATTTTTTATTTATCGCTTATTTGGATTAGCATAAACAAATTCCAGCCAACTGTCAGGTCCCTGGTCGCATATGCTACATGTTGGAAGATTGTAGGTCTAAACGTTGTGGCTTTTATCCCTTTAAATATTCGTCCCCGGGGAAAGAAATTATTTCAAGAGAATAAATGGAAATTAATATAAAATAATTACAATAAATATATTGGCATGTTGGCATTACCAGCCATTTTTTTTTGTGTTCGAGAACTATTTTTTTTATGAATTAAGGGCATGCTATTTTATGAAACCAAAACATTTTTTTTTAATTCAAATTTTCATGGATGTTACCTTTAGTATTTGGAATATATTTTTTGAAGTATAAGCTCGATAAAGACGAGATACTATTTAAATTAAAGTAGCACCCATATAAAGGTCTCCTATGATGTTACTTCTTGATGCTCTAGAGAATACCTTTTGGACTTCATGGCCCCTAGTAAAACTGGGACACATTGGTCCATGTTTTGATATAGCCCCCATATTAAGGTCCCCTCCGATGTCACTTCTAGGGAACACATATTTCAATCGATCATGCAGAAATTTAAGCATTTACTCTTTATATTGCACTAATTGTCCCTAGTAAAACTTGGACACATCAATTCATGTTTTTACTCGTATATATTAAGGTCCCTCTCTTCTTGACGTTCTATGTAGAGGACACATTTTCAATTGATCTGGCAGAAATATAAGCATTTCTACTTTTTTTTAATAAATAGACTTACAATAATTATATGGGAGCTTTTAGCAACGCTCTAGTGGAAGCATTTTTAAATCGATCATGCTGAAATATAAACATTTATACTTTATATTACACTTAATCGTTTCTGGTAAAAACGGGGAACATAGGTTTCTTATGATAAGAATTCCTTACGCTCTAAGGGACACTTTTTTTACCAGTCATGTTGAAATTTCAGCATTTGTACTTTATGTTCCATTAAATCGTCCCTAGTGAAAATGGAGCATATCGGTCCATGTTTTGATATAACCCCCATATGAAGATCGCAGATGAATTTGACTTGTTGACGGTGTAGATACTACGTTTTTTAACCGATTTACCGGGAATTTAGAAATTTATTCCATTTAACCTTCAAAAATGTATACAAGTAATAATGGTTTCATAGCTCCTAAATATTTCTCCGTGCATTTGTCGACCCCTCCCGACTTTAGTCTTTCTTGACTGGTTTATGTTTTTGTTTCATTTTTTTCAATTTTGATGCATGGTGTTATCAACATAATTGCTATTTCGATATCTAAAAAATGGTAGCAATTAAAAAAAAACACACACAGATGTCGACACAATGGCCCGAAATGTAGATAGATAATGATGTTATTAGAACTTTTAACATACTTTGTACTTTATCACATTGAAAGCAAACGCAATTTTTTGGTTTCGCATTAGTTAGGTTTCTTCTTAGAGCCCACATAGTTGAAGTTTGAATAGACAGAGGATTTTTGTGGTATTTTCCCAGAAACTATGAGTGTTGGAAGTTACGCTATATTTGCTATATTCGCTGTGGTTTTGATCAGCCTTCCGGCTTTCTCCAAAGATGCTATGCTGTTTTCGTTATGTTTATGAATTATCAACTCCGCTTCTTGTAGATGATATGAATTTGCGAATGCATATTCATTATTCCCACGGTATGTTTTGCAAAAAATATTAATAAATCTTTGAGTTTTCTCACTGTATAACTATTATCATTTATATTTTACAATAGGATGGAACAGCCACAAGAGCCCTTGTCGGGTGGACTATAATTGCTACTGCTGCTCGAAGCCCTGTAATTTCTAAGACCAATAAATCATAAATCATTAAAAAATGAACCGAATAAAAAATTATTTAGGGGACCTGCAATCTTAAAATAACACTGATGACCAATTTTGAAATTTTCCAGGTTTAGAGTCTTAATAGAGTCCAAATGTAGAGTATAGGATTACCGTGAAATTCAAATAAAAAGTAGTATCCTTTTAATAGGGAAAATTATCTGCTTATTTTCGTAGTTCTTTGTAAATAAAAAATTTGTTATGTTTATTACATTTTTAAAATTTTGTGCACTGCAATGATTTTACGGTACCCACAATTCAAAGTGAAATGGCCGTAATTGCCCTAAACCTGTTGGTACCTCCTACACAAAAGGAGTAATTTTGATTTGTGCACTCAACATGTTATCCTAGTTTTGTCATTTGGCAAATCCATTATTATGTAGGAGGCACCTCGCTAGTGGCAGTTTTGTCAACAAAGAGTACACATTTCAAAAATGCATTGATATTTCTTGTTCAAGTAAGACTTCTACAGTTGGGCCCATTTCGTCCTTCAGCCGAAAATCCGAAATTTGATTTAATATTTTGGAAAGAAAAGGTCGGCAATTTGGATCTGGGGGTACCATATTTGGTCCCTTTTAGCCCCTTTTTACCACAAACGTTACGAATTCCAGCATAATTACTTTTCTATAAAAAGAGTGCCACATTTAGGTATTTTATGTGGGTCCATTTGCAATCTTCCTTCACCTACAATAAAGTGCAAATTATGAGAATTCATTATTATTTGATCTCTCGATGAGAGTACCATTATTTGGGCTCTCAGACTTTTCACATAGTCGTATCATATTGAAACTTCATTATTATACAATTGGTACCATACGATTGTGTCTTTTTGTTCCCTTCTACCCCAAAAAGTACGAATTTCAAAAATCCATCAATATTTCATCGCCAGCAATGTATCGGAAATCCATTATAATTTAATCTGTGGATAATGACATACACACTTGAGACCATTTTGGTCCATCCTTACCCTAAAAAGTGGGAATAAATTTAATATATAGGGGTTTCCAATAAGAGTGATATGATTTCTTTGAAAAAAAAGCACACTTATTGTTAAGGAAATTCAAGATTTTTTTTATTTAATGTGAAGTATAATCGATACAATTAAGTTCTAAATAAAACATCATTCAAATGGCCTTCACGACTTTTTTTGCAGGAACGAATTCGATGAACCCAATTTTAGAGCACTTTTTCCACTAAATCAAGTCGTATGTCATGAATGGCACGTTCAATATTGTCTTGTAAAGCTTGAAGAGAGTCTGGTTTATTTCGAAAGACCAATGACTTCAAATAACCCCATAAGAAATAATCTAATGGTGTTAAATCATAACTTCTAGGAGGCCATTCAATATCGCAATTTTTTGAAATAATCGAATCTCCAAACTTTTCTCGCAACAATTCAATTGTCAATGGCAAAAATATAGCTCTTAACGAGGGCTAAAATATTGCTCATGGGCGTCAAGGTCGTAGGTCGACTGGAAAGTGTATTTTTGATATTTTAAAAAAATGGACTTAGCATCATTTTCAAATGTGAACGGAAAGATTATTTTTGCTCTAGCTCCTTAACGGTACGTCGGATGGGGAATCGGTCAATGGCAAAAAGATAGCAAGGTCGTAGGTCGACTGGAAAGTGTTTTTTGGTTAAAAAAATGGACTTAGCGCACGACCAGTTGCAATTGGAGAACGATTATTTTGATAATAAAACTGAATAATTTGTAAAAGTTGCCCTTGCGTATATCTCTCCATGATGAAATTGTAACCACCACTGAATTCAAAATCATATCATCCCTATTGGAAAACCCGTTATATTATTATTTTTTATATGTGTATTCAAGTCCTATTTCACCTTAAAAACTACAAAACGCATTATAGTGTTTAAAGTGTTTAAAAAATAGTACCAAATTTGGACCCTATTTAATAGTCCATCACTGGCAAAAAGTACTGTATATTTATTTTTGACACTTATAATTATACTCATATTAATTTGATATCTTAAATATGGTACCATATTTGGAATCTCAGACTTTTCTTCTAGTTTAGTCATTTCGGATCTATTATTTTATAGGCGGTACCTCCTTGGGGCTTCCTTTTTGTTCCCTTCCACCCCAAAAAGTAAGAGTTTAGAAAATGCATCAATAGTTCATCTCTTGGAAAGGTATACAATAGTTGGGCCCATTTTGTCCTTCAGCATAAAATCTCATTTAATTTCATCCCTAGGATAAGAAGCCCTATTTGGGTCCATTTTTACGCCTCCTATTCCTTGTTTAGAATTAGGTACCTGGACGTGTACCACTGTGGTCTTCCTCTATACTATAGAGCCGACCACTGTGGTCTTCCTCTATACTAAATATAAAGTCTACCACTGAGACCTTCCTGACAACTGAAGAAAGTCTTCTTCTACAATAGTGTCGACCCCAGAGTCTTCCTTTATACTGGAGTCGAGCACTGAGGTAGGTCTTCTTCGGTACTAGAGTTGACTACTGATGTAGGGGTTTCTCTCAGGTCTTCCTCAATACATTTCAATGAAAATCCTTTTTATTTTTGTCTTCCTATTGCAATAGACAGAAGATATTTTCAGCTTTTCTTCTGTATTTTTTCCAAACAAAAATCTGCTGTTACAGCAGATATAAGACAACTATCGCCTGCCGTTATTTGTCTTTAATAGATTTAAATTTGTTCTGCAATTTGTATTTTTTAACCAAACGTCATTTTGTAGTTTTGCTTGTTGACGTTTTCTCCTCGTTTCCCTTTTTCAAAAAACAAATCTGCTGTAACAGCAGACATTACATAAAAATGTTCTGGCTTTAATTTACCTTTTATGTCTTACTTACTTCTATCGTTTTGTGAATAAAACCCATTTGTTTTCTTGGTTTGCTTTTTTCAAAAAACATATCTGTTGTTACAGCAAACATATTCCGCTGGAATATTTTTTTTTTTCCTAATAATAGGTAAACAGAAATAAAATTCAGAATAGTCGGCATTTTATTTCTGTTTACCTATTTTTCGACTTTTATTAAAACTCTTTAATTTTTTTTGGTGAATTCTCTTAAAACAGAATTTTTGTTTTATTTATTATTTTTAAATACTTTTTAAATACTTTTTTTATTTCAATTAAAAGTTTTTTTGTTTTGTTTTTTTTTGCCTTATGATCATCTTACGATTTAATAGTATTCCTTTTATGATTTAGCATTTTGAGTTTTTTTAAATTATTGATATATTATTTAAGAGTAAGTAAGTGTATTTTTAAATTGTCATATAGAGAAAGTTAAAATCGTTATATATTTATATTAATTTGGCATTTTCGCTGTCATTAGCTCCCTTTCGATTTTTTTACCTAAATATTAATTTTCTCTTAACCATTTTTTGTGGGTAACCAAAATTGTTTTTTGTTGTTTCGGAATTTCTTACATTGGTTTCTTTTTGTTTGCAAAATTTCTAAATTTGTTTTTAATTAATTTTTATAGCCAATTTTCACATTGTTGTCTCTTAGGTTTTTAATATATTGCACACTTAATGTTAGATTTGAAATTTTTTTGGTTTCTCTCGTTTTTTTGCGGAAATTTTAATATGTTAGATATTTTTTTTTGTATTTTTGTTTTCATGTTTTTTTTTGTTTTATAAAATTTCTAGTACATATTTAAAATAGTTTTGCATAATACTTTTTTTTATTAATCAGTACAATTGATAATCAACCCTTGTCATATACTTTTATTTGGAGGGGGAATATTCTGTAGAACATTTGGAATAATTTGAGTAAAAGTCAATGACAAAGTCAAATATGAAAAGATAAAAAAAACTCCTAAGAAATCAATAACTTTTATTTAAAAAATTCAATTTTTAAAGTAAGTTTTCAACTACCTTGGGAACAATTAGTCCGATATTGTTTGCTAAAATATCAACAAACAATTTGTTAATTTGTTCTTTATTTTCGGAGATAGTAAGTCGTATCTAAAAATTAGGGACGAAAAAATGATTTTTTCACCAAAAATTTTAGCATTTTTTATTAAAATTTAATCGTAAAAAAAATATAAAACTGAAAAAAATCGTATTAGAAGTTTTCTCCTAAAGGTCTAGGTCGAAGTATTAAATCTATGAGACATTAAATCCCTGAAAAGTCAGTCAAAATAAAGAGAAGAATGTCTAGATGTTGGAGATTCATAATTTTACAAAGGCGCCAAATTTTTTGTTTACAAATTCAAAAGCTGTAAGTGTTGACCTGAAAATACAATTTGAATTTCCCATTTATCTCAATTATAGAAAAAGTTATTTAAGACATTTCCCAATTATCGCTTTATTAATAACACTCATACGCTCCATAGCACTGGCGACTTAAATCGTTTGAGTCCTTAGGGGGAATTTGAAAACTACGCCATTTTTCCGGTGACAATAAAAGCTATAGCCTTTTAAATTTACTCCAGAATTTCAGAATTTTGTAATATCTTAACTTTGTCATTAAATCGTTTGCTTTAAATTGAAATACCTCTTTAAACTAAAGAGTTGTTATTCGTAGATTTTTTTAAAATATTTTTGATTTGGTCTTTCTAATTCTTAATCTTTAGATCGTTTCTATGAAATACTACCTCTCAAAGTTTAATCATCATCCCCCTCATCATCGTCCTCGATTTCTTCATCATCATCATCGTCTCCCTCCACATCACCTTCATCCTCTTCTTCATCGTTTTCCTCCTCAACCTCTTCTTCATCATCATCATCGCCGTCGTCCTCTTCATCCTCCTCATCATCATTGGCTGCTGGTTTACGTTTTTGCAATAGTTTCATTTTCAAATTCTGCTTCTTGAAATTTTCTTTATTTTCACTGGCCTTTTCACTCTTTTCCAATTCAGATTCACTGATATCATCGCTGAGTTCATCGGCTGGTGGATCACTGGGGGCTCGCTTCTTTTTGGCCGCCTCCAAAACGATTTTCTTTAATTCTGCAGAATTCGAAATTTTGACGCGACGATTACTGGAATCCAAAGACTTGACCTTGATGTCGTAAAAATCCGTGATACGTTTGTCATCAAAACTGGAATACTGCAAATAAAAAGTTTGAGAATAATTTAAACCTTTCGCAAACCAATCATTCTACAACTCACCACTGAACTGGAGGTGAAAAGAAACTCCTCGGGTGTTGTCTTAACTCTTATATACTTCTGCAGTAAATTATTATTATCCTTACGCCATAAACACAACCGATTATTTTTACTATAATCTCCAGACAAATCCTTTATATAGACCAATAACTTGAGGTTGCCGCTCCCTTCACCCGTACCATTGCCCGATGCTGAATTCTTTTCGGAGAATTGTTTTTTCGGCGGTAAACTTGTGGGTGCTTTTTTCGGCGCTGAACCCGTAGCAACGGTCTCAAAGTCATCATACTCATAATCTTCTTCGCTGTTATCCTCATCATCCTCGTCATCTTCATCGCTGTCAGCATAGGCGGCTGATTTACGTTTTGAGGCCCCTCCTTTGGCATTTGCTCCTCCAGCCGGTCCTCCTTTACGTTTTCTGCCTTTTTTCGATGAGCCTCCGGCAGATTTTTGATGTTTTGGTTTTTTACCATTTTTACTGGAGGCCGATGGACGCCAGTCCTCCTCGGAGTCATCGTCGTCGCTGTAATCCTCTTCGGAATCAACGAAAGTGGTGGTTACCATTTCGGTGCGACTGCGCATTTTTTCTGACTAGAAATTAATAGAAAGAATTCTCATACATTTTAATTCTTGTTTACTTCATGAGGAATTTAGATGGGCCACAGCCATAACTATTGCAATGCGAATTGACGATTTCATTATTCCTTCGAAAAAAGCAGTAAATTATCTCAATAACATAACCTCTTCTAAGGAGTAGATAACCAATTTGTCGCAAATTAAAGCGTAGATAACTCAGCTGGTCCTCTACCAAGGAGTAGATAAACTAATTGACCCTCTCCTATGCAGTAGATAAACCAAGTGACCCTCTCCTAAGGAGTAAATAACCTAAGGCTTAGGAGCAGATAACCAAACTGGCCCTTTTCTAATGACTCGACAGATGGCTGGACCAGAACCATGCGCTCTCGTTCCAGATGACAACTAATGCGGCTGCTATAACTACACATATAAGCCGATTAAGTGCAAACGTCAGAGGACCTCTTCCAAAAAAAAAGAGAAGACCATTAATGGAAGCCTACAACGCGTTCTCCTTTATGGATGCGAGATTTGTGCAGGAACTCTAAATCCCAACTAATGAGCCCACAAAATGTTGACTGTCCATCGGACAGCTGCACTCCAAGAGTCATCTGCGTAGCGTAACGTATCGCCTTATAAAAAAATATATAGCTAGAATGTTGTCAATAGAAATACAGGCAGTGGAACGCGTCAAACTCTTCACTGCGAAACAAAATGGTGAACTGGAAGAATCTTCCTCGAGGGCAGTGAGAGTGGAAAGTATCCACAAATAGCTATTACGCTGGAATAGCGAGAGACCCGAAAGATGTACAGTGAAACTCATCCTACATCCTAAGTAGTAAATAATGCAACTGGCCTTCCACTAAGGGATATATAACCGAACTGGTCCTCTACTAGCAAGAGTATAACTTAACTTAACGTATACTAAGGTGCAGATAACCCAACTGGTCGTCCACTAAAGAGTACATTACCAAATATGTCGTTAACTAATGAATAGATAATCCGACTGAACATCTCCTAAAGAATAGATAACCCAATCGGTCGTCATCTAAGGAGTAGGTAACCCAATTGACCCTTTAATAACGAGTAGATAACGCAACTTGTCACCCAACTGGCCCTATAATAAGAAGTAGATAGATAACTCAACAGGACCTCTACTAAGGAGTATACATTAGGCCGGGTCGATTTGTGGGGAGGCAAAAAAGTCGCCCATTGCTCAGTGAAAATCGTATTCTAGGGATCAAAATAAGAAACTTTGCCGAAGGAACCACACCTCTACAACGAATTCTGATGTCCCGGAATTGATGTTCTTTCTTCTGATGTTCGGAAGAAAAAACATAGCCATTTCGCTGATTTTGTCATGTAAAGTGCCAAAAATTGTGATTTTTTTGAAATGTTTGTATGGGGAACCCCCCAGGTGAGTTCCAGGGGGTGTGCCACTAGCATTTTCACTGAGCAGTGGCCAACTTTTAAATCGACCCGCCCTAGTATACATATAACCCAAATGTATCTCTACTAAGGAGTTTATAACCATTTTGTTGTCAACTAAGGCGTATATAACTAAGCTGGTCCTCTACTAAGGAGTAGATAACCCAACTAGCCATCTACTAAGGAGTATATAACCTAACTGACCCGCTCCTAGGGATCAGATAAACCAATTTTCCGTCATCTAAGAGTAGATAACCCTAATTGTCCGTCTACTAAGGAGTTGATACCTCAGCAGTACCTCCAATAAGGAGTAGATAACTCGACAGGACACCCACTAAGATAGGTTATTTACGTCTTAGTATCTCTACTAAGAAGTAGATAACCCAGCTGAAGCTCTACTAAGCAGTAGATAACTGGCCCTCCTCTAATAGTAGATATTCAGCTGAACCTGTATTAAGCGGTAGATATCTCTAGTAAGGAGTTTATAACCATTTTGTCGTCAACTAAGGCGTATATAACTAAGCTGTTCCTCTACTAAGGAGTGGAGAACCCAAATGGTCATTTACTAAGTTCTATATAACCTAACTGACCCGCTCCTAAGGATTAGATAACCCAATTTTTCGTCATATAAGGAGTATATAACCCTAATTGTCCGTCTACTAAGGAGTTGATATCTCAACAGTACCTCTAATAAGGAGTAGATAACTCGACAGGACACCCACTAAGAAGTAAATAACCTAACTGTATCTCTACTAAGAAGTGGATAACCCAGCTGAAGCTCTACTAAGCAGTAGATAACCCAACTGGCCCTCTACTAAGCAGGAGATAACCCAACTGGCCCTCTTCTAAACAGTAGATAACCCAAATGACCGTCTACTGAAGATTAGATAACCCAACTGGCCGTTGTCAACATGACCTCTATTAAGGAGTAGCTAACTCAACAGGACACCTGCTAAGAAGTAGTTTATCTATCTGTATATCTACTAAGGAGTAGATAACCCAATTTATCGTTAACCAAGGCGTAGATAACGCAACTGGTCCTCTATTAATGATTTGATTAACAGAGGACCAACTGACCCTCTTCTTGGCAGTAGATAACCTAAATGACCGTCTACTGATGATTAGATAACCCAACGGGCCGTCTACTAAGGAATATATAACTCAACAGCACCTCTACTGTGGAGTAGGTAGCTCAAAAGAGCACCTGCTAAGATGCAAAAAAATGCAATTGTTAACCAAGGCATAAATAACTCAACTGGTCCTCTACTAATGAGTAGATGACCCAACTGATCCTCTACTTAGCAGTAGATAACCCTACTGGTCTTTTAGATAACCGAACATATTCTTTACTAGGTAGAGAAATATGTAACTTGGCGTATACCAAGGGGTAGGTAATTTAACTGGTCGTCTACTACAGAGTACATTACCAAATCTGTCGTTAACTAAGGAGTAGATAACCAACTAGCACTATTTTTCTAAAAACTGAACTATGTCGCTTTCTTTATAAATTTTCTTTCAGATTTTATGTTCTTGAAGGTAAACAGGGGTACCCAGAAGCGAATACATACACTTTATTCCCTCTACATGTGGATTGTTATCTTAGCGGGATTAGGGTATACACAAGTCGGCTTTAGTCGATAGACATTTTTTAGTACAGTTTTATTTTATTTATTTTTGTAATAAAATATAAGTGCCAATAGAAACTGCATTTACAGTTTACTTGGAAATGGCTGGTGAATAAATTTTTTGGCGCCTTGAAGTTTCTCTCAAAGTTTCCATTGATTTTTCTTAGCCTTTTGCCTTTAGGTTTTGTGTCTACTAGAGAGTGAAATTTTTTTATAAATTGTTATATTTTTGTATTGTGTTTGTCTCAAAATATTGTATAAATGGTATAACTAAGTCTGACAAAATCTTTTGGCCCCACCAAAATGGCTGTATGTAGACATGTTTTTAAAGAACTCTTGCAACACCGAAAAATTTAAATATTTCTCAATTAGTTAATAGATTTTCCTATGGATTGTTTTAGGATGACCGTAATATTTTTTAAATTTGTTCCCTTGCAATATTAATAAATTTTTCATTTTGTTGCAAATAATTTATGTACCACTTAAATAACTCCATCCTCGAATTTTCATGAATTTTTCTTACTTTTTCCAGTTTGATGCTTTTCCTTTGGACCTTCCTGTGGGTAATATTTCACTTTGTCTCCGCTTCTTTCGAGTAATTTTCACTCACTTAATTTAATAGATTAGGCGACAGACAAATAATTCGTTTCTTTAGTTTTATATTTTTTCGTCTTAAATTTGCCACTTTTTTCACGTCACGTCTTTCTCTCTGTGAAGAATCCTGTACTCGTCTGTTGGTATCCCCTCAAAATTTGATATCTGTCTGTGGCTGAGCCCCAATGTTTTGCACTACTACACAAGGGCCTCTGTGTATGTGTTGTCCCATTTGTTGTGGTGTATATGTTGTTTTTTCTGGTTTCTGCTGCACTGCATTGACATCCTCCCATCATCAATATATCCTTTGCTCCTTTTTCGATACACACAGCACCGCCACCTAGGATATGGATGTAAATGTACTTGACGTTTCGTTTTCCTTCTTATTCACTTCATCTTTCGGCGGTTGTTGCAGAAAGCCTCCGTATGCCCGTCTGTCTGTCTGTCCGACCGTAACCGAAACAGCCGAAAATTTGTTTTGCTAAATTGTTTTTTTTCTTGCACCCACCCTCTCTCGCTCAGTTTCCAAAACACGCACTCTCTCGTCGTCCTGTCCCGTTGTAGCAGAGTAGCAGTCGTTAGAAATCCTTGTACACATACCATCACTGTCGTCTGTTCTGTGCCGTGTGGTGGAGTTTATGTTGTCTGCCTGTATCCCTTTTAGGATATGCAGGTTTTGTTTTTTCTTCTTGCATTTGCCATTTTATACGGGGTATCCAAATTTGGGGGATGATGCGTAAACATTACCGGAGAAACGCGCAAATTTCGTAATTGTGTGTAACCCAAGTGGTGGTTGGGAAATGCTTCTTCAATGTTTTGTTTACATTTATCATTGGCATTTTTTGACGTCTTCCTGCTTTGTTCCTCTTTCTTATTCTTCTTTGACCGGCTTTTCCAGCGTTTTCCAATTTGTTTTTTTTTTGGGTTGATGGGGAAACTGAAAGTTTAAAGCTTTTTTCTAAAGCATATCAAAGACACAAACCGCAAAAGAATACCTCAAGCTTTCAGACAAACGATGTGGCCAGATTTAGTGTAGCTAGTCTTAAAAAATATCTCATATGAAATACATATACGAATATTTTTGTAGTTACCAGCAATATCCCTAAGAAAGAAATTCTAAAATATTTTTTAGGTTTTATTTAATAATAAATAAATTCATATAAAATAATAAACATTTGCTTTCTCAACTCCCAGTTATAATTTTTGGTCTCTTTTCACTATAAAAAAAGTACGAAATTTAGAAAAAAAAACATTCTTTGAGTTTCCAGAAAGAGGGTATCATTTTAGGCATCTTTATGTCCCCCTATATTATAAAAAATTCAAACACATTTGCTGTTATAGGTTGTCCCAACAGAAAATGTAGCTCAAATTGAAAAATAAAGGTGAGCACCAAATTTAGGGTTCATAGTCATAAAAGTACTTGGGTATATTATCCTAAAGTCCATCTTTATTCCTTCGTTTTTGTCTCTTCACTCCAAAAAGTAAGAAATTAAAAAAAAAAAAAAACATTAGAGTCTCCAGTAGGAGGTTATCATTTTTTAGGCCTTCTTGTCCCCTATACTTTTAGAAACACAAATTCCGAAAATCAATTATTTGTCCATTTCAAGGAGAGGGTACATTTGATTTTAGCCTTTCGGTACTTTATTACTCCAAAAAGTAACGGGTTTTCCAATAGGGATGATATGATTTTGAAGTGACGTTTCGGCCATTTGTAATATGTCATGATCTGCCATTTGTTTTTCATTGTATTCAGTAGTGTTTACAATTTCATCATGGAGAGATATACGCAAGAACAACGTTTACAAATTATTCAGTTTTATTATCAAAATAATCGTTCTCCAATTGCAACTTTTCGTGCGCTAAGTCAATTTTTTTAAAAATCCAAAAAAAACAACACTTTCCAGTCGACCTACTACCTTGACAGCCATGAGCAATATGTTAGCTCTCGTTAATAGCTATCTTTTTGCTATTGACCGATTCCCGATCCGACGTACCGTTAAGGAGCTAGAGCAAAAATAAACTTTCATTTGAAAATGATGCGAAGTCCATTTTTTAAAAAATCCGAAAAAAAAACACTTTCCAGTCGACCTACGACCTTGACACCCATGATCAATATTTTAGATCTCATTAAGAGCTTTTTTTTTGCTATTGACCGATTGTGGCTACGAGCCACACAGCAAATGAAACAATTGAATTGTTGCGAGAAAAGTTTAGATCAATTGAAATTCGAAGACTCCATTTGAAATTCGAAAAACATCAATTGAAATTCGAATATTCGATTTGAAATTCGTAAAGGGCCAATTGAAATTCAAATGTTCCATTTGAAATTCGAATAACATCAATTGAAATTCGAAACACATTAATTGATATTCGAAACACATCAATTGAAATACGAAACACATCAATTGAAATTCTGAATACATCAATTCATATTCGAATTTTTCCATTTGAAATTCCTAATACATATGTACATCAATTCAATTGAAATTCGAATTTTTCCATTTTAAATTCGTAATACACCAATTGAAATTCTAATGGATAAATATAGAAACTATAGCACTTTCAGTAGAAATAAGAGACCCCAAATATATTTTTTCTATCACAGGCTAAGATCAAAGATGGACTATGTTGGTCCACTCCTTCGAGTACCTCCCCCCTAAGGGTCAAAATTTAGTAAAATATTGATTCTTAATAATAACTTCCACTTATATCTTTAACAATTCCACACATATTAATAGTATATTAGTAGCTATCACCTTGAGAAAAATGGCCGAAGTTGAGGAAACTGTACAAGGGTCTCTATCGATTTTATTTGTTTCCGAGTTTGTTTGATTTTATTTCAAGCGAACAATGATCCCTACAATTGGCCTACTTCCTAAAACCCCCAAACAAAGGTCTTACCTATTAAGCCGCAATTTTATTTTTTATTTGCTATTCATTTATTATTTTTATAGTGTCATGTTTTGATATAACCTATAACGGTCTATAACGATTTGACTTTTTTGATGCCATAGTTGATGGCTTCTACACCATTTTCAGCAGTAATTGAGAAAATTTCACTTGAAATTGAGATTTTACATTTGAAATTGGCTAAATTTCATTTGAAATTGAGATTTTTTATTTGGAATTGACTAAATTTCAATTGAAATTGAGATTTTCCATTTGAAATTGACTAAATTTCAATTGAAATTGAGATTTTCCATTTAGAATTGACTAAATTTCATTTGAAATTAAGATTTTCCATTTAGAATTGACTAAATTTCAATTGAAATTGAGATTTTCCATTTGAAATTGACTAAATTTCAATTGAAATTGAGATTTTCCATTTGAAAATGACTAAATTACATTTGAAATTAGGATATTTCCATTTTAAATTGAGAAAATTCCGTTTGAAATTATGATATTTCCATTTAAAAATGAGAACATTTTATTTGTAATTGAGAAATTATATTATGGTAATAAATAATAATGAAATAACAAATTTATATAAATAATATATACATAGAATGTATTACACACAAATTTTATTCTCCGACCGGCATGTCCTCCATTTCTAGGGCGGGGTGGTGGAAGGTTGACGAATGCTGAATAGCTCGGCTGCAGTCTCCTGCAGTAATTAATGATTTAGATTCGTCGATGATTCTCTCTAAGAAAACTATGTAGCCGTTGCTCACCTAAATTTGGCCACGTTACGTTTGGTACGTTCATGCGGCTTTTTACGTAGCTTTTAACTTTCGACCAAATTATTTCAATTGGATTGAGCGTCGGAGAATAGGGGCTGAGCAACGTGGCAGGACTATTTTGAAGGGCTTCCTCTAATCTTCGATGACATGGAGCATTGTCGCATACTATCACGAGCTCACCGACATCATTTCCCATATCATGCCATCTTTGTAAAAGTTCAATTACCCATTTGTTTGCAGATACTGCGGTGAATGACCCTCTACGTCGATCCAATTGTATGACTCTGGATGTTCCTATTGCACCTATCAAATTGACATTTGGACCACGCGAGGAAGGTATGATCTGTATGTACCGGGAACCCGCGCGGGACCAGCCATATCCTCTTCGGCAAAACAAATTGAAGTTTTTTTCGTCTATCCAAACTAACTGTTTCCCTGCTCTAATATAATCCACCAATTTGAGACGTATGATGAACGGGCGATTTTATTCCCATTGCTATTCACGGGTACAGGCTGGGTATGAACAGCTTTTATTGTGTACATTTTACCATGAAGCGTATTAGCCAATGTCGACAGGTATTCGACAAACACCATTTCCTTCAGTTCACGAAGTATAAAATCTGGCTTTTCCTTCACCCATGAGAATACGCTGTTTATTTCCACTGTATTTAGCACATGTGGCTTATTGCCGCCCCTTTTTGCTGGAGTTTCTTCACACCAAAGATGTGCGGTTTTATACGAAATTCCTAACGAAGCTGCAAGTTGGGACCAATTGCCCCCGCGTCTGACTGTTTCCTGCAATCGATTCCGATCTTGATCAGTCTACTTTTTGTATGTTTTTCTTGCAATTTGTTCTGAATGATAATGATAATTTAATTTACACACATACAAAAAAATATAAAAAAAAATATTTTAATTGTTTATGTACTTACCATCGATTTCTCCTCGAAATAGCGGACAAGTGGAATTGACAGATGACAAACATTTGGCGTGGAACAAATGACGACACGGTAGCAAACGGTTTACGTTTCCACGGGCCATATTTACCAAGTAAATTGCGCATTTATCCTTCAACTCCATGTTGTCTTCCGAGACTTTTATATTATAATGTGGTCATGTATATATAATTTATTTAAAGCCAACGTCATTAATTTTCCCAGCTTTTAACATGCATTTCAAAATCAAAGTTAGTTTCATAAATTCAAAACAATTTATTAATTTCAAATGGAAATATCCTAATTTCAAATGGAATGTTCTGAATTTCAAATAGAAATATCCTAATTGCAAATGGAATTTTCTCAATTCAAAATGGAAATATCCTAATTACAATTGAAATTTAGTCAATTTCAAATGGAAAATCTCAATTTCAATTGAAATTTAGTCAATTCTAAATGGAAATATCCTAATTTGAAATGAAATTTAGTCAATTTCAAATGGAAAATCTCAATTACAATTGAAATTTAGTCAATTTCAAATGGAAAATCTCAATTTCAATTGAAAATTTAGTCAATTTCAAATGGAAAATCTCAATTTCAATTGAAAATTTAGTCAATTCTAAATGGAAAATCTCAATTTCAAGTGAAATTTTCTCAATTACAATGAGAAACTTCTCAATTACTTCTGAAAATGGTGTAGAGCGTCAATGTGTCGAGTTGGATGTTTTTGTGGTAACTGCTTCACAACGTGGCTGATGCGACTTATTTTCCCTACTAATGTCAGTCAGATTGATTTGAAATATAGATTATAGAGCAACAAGGAACCCAATACATACCGCACTGTGGTACAGGGTATTGTGAAGTGTTAGATAACCCAACTGCTCGTCAACTAAGGATAAGAAAACCCATCTGCTCATCAACTAAGGATAAGATCATTAAACTGTTCGTCAACTAAGGAATAGATAACCCAATTTCCAGCCTTTTAAGGAGTAGATAATCCAACTGGCTACCTCCTAAGGAGTAGTTAATCCAACTGAACGTCAACTTATGATTAGATAACCCAATAATTCTACTAACGAATTGATATCCCACCTCCTCGTCAACTAAGGATAACATAACCCATCTGCTCGTCAGCTAAGTTTAAGATCACCCAACTGATCGTAATCTAAGTAGTAGATAACCCAATTTCCAGCCTTTTAAGGAGTAGATAATCCAACTGGCTACCTCCTAAGGAGTATATAATACAACTGAACGTCAACTTATGATTAGATAACCCAATAATTCTACTAACGAATTGATATCCCAAACGGTCGTTTACTAAAGAGTAGATTACCCAACTGGTCTTCAACTAAGGATTAGGTAACCCAACTGGTCGTAAACTAATGAGTAGATAGCCCAACTGTTCGATAACTAAGGAGTAGGTGACCCAACTGTTCGTTAACTAAAGGTAAGTACAGACGATTTGCAGATCGGACAACATTGCCAGAAAAATTAAGGAAAAATGCAACCCTGTGAATTTGCAACCGTGTGAACATACAATTTTTGTTTTGCAACGTTAGCAGAAAAGTCATTGCGAGATAATTTGCTGATTGTTATATGTTCGAAGTTTATGCATGTGACAACGGCGCCATTGCCAGAAAATCATTTTATTTGCAACACTGTCTATAATGCATTTTTATTGGCAATCCTGCATATAAATATTTACAAAATATATTGTAAATATATGAAATTGTAATGTTTTCTTGCAATCGTCTGAACTGTCAATTCACCTTTGCCTAACAATCAGACATTGCCCGTATATTTGCAGCACTTTAACAGGGTTGATAACGTTTGCCGATCTGGCAATCGCCTAAACTCAGCTTAAGGAGTAGATAACCCATTTGGTAAATCGTCAACCAATTTGCCACCTGCCGAGGAGTAAATAACCCAACTGGTCGTGAACTAAGGCGTAGATAACCCAACTGTTCCTCAACAATGTAATAGATACAGCTAAGGAGTAGAAGGTCGTCAACAATGGAATATATAATTTAATTGGCGGCCTAATAAGGAGTAGATAATTCAAGTTGTCATCAACTAAGGAGTAGATAATCCAATGTGCCGCCTGCTAAGGAGTAGATAATCCAACTGATCGTCAACTAAGGAATATATGTATAACCTAACTGTTAGTCAAGTAAGGAATACATAATCCAATTGGACGCCAGCTAAGGAGTAGATAACATAACTGTTCGTCAACTAAGGAGTAGATAAGCCAACTGGTCGTAAACTAATGAGTAGATAACCCAACTGATCCCCTACTTACTAGTACATATCCCAACTGGTCACCTACTAAAGGGTAAATATCCCAATTGGATGTCTACTAAGTAGTGGATAAACCAAATGGTAATTTATTAAGTAACGTGTTTTCCAATAGGGATGATATGATTTTGAAGTGACGTTTCGGCCATTTGTAATATGTCATGATCTGTCATTTGTTTTTCATTTGATTCAGTAGTGTTTAAAATTTCATCATGGAGAGATATACGCAAGAACAACGTTTACAAATTATTATTTCAACTTTTCGTGCGTTAAGACAATTTTTTTTTAAATGTTAGCTCTCGTTAGGAGCTATCTTTTTGTCATTGACCGATTGCCGATCCGACTTACCGTTAAGGAGCTAGAGCAAAAATAAATGTCCGTTCACATTTGTAAATGATGCTGTCAATTTTTTTTAAATCCAAAAAAATACGCTTTTCATTCGACCTACGACCTTGACACCCATGAGCAATATTTTAGCTCTCGTTAAGAGCTACATGTTTGCCATTGACAGATTGTGGCTACGTGCCACACAGCAAATGAAACAATTGAATTGTTGCGAAAAAAGTTTGGAGATTTGATTATTTCAAGAAATTGTGATATTGAATGACCTCCAAGAAGTTATGATTTAACACCATTAGACTATTTCTTGTGAGGTTATTTGAAGTCATTGGTCTTTCGAAATAAACCAGACTCTCTTCAAGCTTTACAAGTCAATATTGGACGTGCCATTCATGACTTACGACTTGATCTAGTGGAAAAGTGCTCGAAAATTGGGTTTATCGAATTCGTTCCTGCAGAATAAGCCGTGGAGGCCATTTGAATGACGTTTTAGTTAGAACTTAATTGTATCGATTGTACTTCACATTAAATAAAAAACTTTTGAATTTCCTTAACAATAAGTGTGTGTTTTTTTTTTCAAAGAAATCATATCACTTAATATTTTTGGTTTTATTCGACCTTTTTGTTGTAAATTATTCGATTAAAATTAATTTGACTCTTATTGGATAACCCTTTAGTAGACAAAGCAAATGGTAATTAATTAAGTAGTAGATAACCCAACTGATCCTCTACTAGTGCATAGATCCCAACTGGTCCTCTTTTAGGTAGTAACCGAACTAATCGTCGTATAAGTAGTCGATTTCTCGGATAAGTCGTCTGAATATATACCACATCCAGGACGATTGTTTGGTGCTTTTAACCCTGATTCAGATTAATTTTAAGTCATCAAATCGGTGGCAGGTTGAAATTAGACCAGTGCTAGGATCAGTAGACTCGGGTAGATGGTTACTTCGTATATACAAAATTTATGTTTAATGTAACAGAATCCACATTTTACAAATTTGTCTTATTCAAATTGCAATAAAAATGATTCTTTGATAAAAAGGCCAACGCAGCTTAAATCGGAGAAAATCTATTCATAATTATATTTGGTATCTGTAAATATTAGGGCGGGTCGATTTAAAAATCGCCCATTGCTCAGTGAAAATCATATTCTAGAGATCAAAATAAGAAACTTTGCCGAAGGAACAATACCTCTAAAACGAATTCTGATGTCCCGGAAAAAATCCCATTTTGACCCATTTAGAGTGCTCCAATCGAGTCCAAATGTATGACCGACCCCCACTCAGTGAAAATCGTATTCTAGGGATCAAAATAAGAAACTTTGCCGAAGGAACAATACCTCTAAAACGAATTCTGATGTCCCGGAAAAAATCCCACTTTGACCCATTTAGAGTGCTCCAATCGAGTCCAAATGTATGGAACCCCCAGGGGGTGTGCCACTGGCATGGGTGGGTCGGGCCTCCAAAGTTAGTGGGGGTCGGTCATACATTTGGACTCGATTGGAGCACTCTAAATGGGTCAAAGTGGGATTTTTGAAAATTTGCACCTACCCAAAAGTTCGACCCAAATTCCGGGACATCAGAATTCGTTTTAGAGGTATGGTTCCTTCGGCAAAGTTTCTTATTTTGATCCCTAGAATACGATTTTCACTGAGCAATGGCGACTTTTTTTGCCTCCCCAACAAATCGACCCGGCCTAGTAAATATGTATCTCTCGATTTTGATTTTAGGCTTTACAGAAGCTGCATTTTCTATCTGCTCTTTATAAAATTTTAAAAAGGTCATTATCTTGATCCAATTAGATTAGGATGTGTTAGGACATGTATCTTCCGATTTTGCAGCCAAGCCAAAAACTAATGTTTCCAGCAGATCTATTATGACTTTTTAAAGAGTCGACCCTTTTTAATACTTTCGATTTTAATATAATCGATTCAGAGTAATGTGCTTGATCTGTTCTAATAGGTAGCGGATATCATAGTTCATAGGTTCAACCGAAGACGGATATGTAGTCATTATATCTACTGAAAATTAGCTGATCAGTGAAGGAGTCTTTATAGACGACTGACAAGGAGTCTTTATAGACGACTGTGAAGGAGCCTTTATAGTCGACTGTCAAGGAGTCTTTATAGACGACTGTCAAGGAGTCTTTATAGACGACTGTCAAGGAGTCTTTATAGATGACTGTCAAGGAGTCTTTATAGACGACTTTCAATGTGTCTTTATAGACGACTGTCAAGGAGTCTTTATAGACGACTGTCAAGGAGTCTTTATAGACTACTGACAAGGAGTCTTTATAGACGACTGACAAGGAGTCTTTATAGACGACTGAAAAGGAGTGTGTATAGACGACTGTGAAGGAGTCTTTATAGTGTACTGTGAAGGGGTCTTTATAGACGACTGTGAAGGAGTCTTTACTGGCGACTTTGAAGGAGTCGTTATAGACGACTTTGAAGGAGTCTTTATTAACGACAGTGAAAGAGTCTTTGCAGACGACTGCGAAGGAGTCTTTATAGACGACTGTGAAGAAGGTTGCGTCCAATGAGTAGCCCTGACCAAGTTTGAATTATTTATATCATTAAGTGTAAGTCATTACATATTTCCCTGCTGGGAGTATTGAATTATCATTACTAGGTATGCTGTTACCAAGACTATTGGATATACTTACTTTTTGTGAAAAAAAAAAAACATCCTTAAAATTACCAAAATAAAATGTTTCAAATATTTTTTATTAAGTCATTATTTATAAGCATTAATAGTACTGAAGGTAAATAAAGCAGCAAAGATAACTGCACAACTAAGCCGCTTAATGGCGAACATTGGTGGCCCGTTGCCAAACAAGCGCAAGCTGCTGATGGAAGCGAGCAATAGTATTCTCTTCTACGGATGAGAAATCTGGGGAGAAAAAAGGAAGGTTAGAAAAAGGGCAAACGCCTTACTGGCCGAACAGCGGCACTGCGAATTACATCAGCATATCGTACAGTATCCGGCAGGAATGATCCCAATAGATCTGTCTATTCTGGAAAGAAGGAAAATGTGGATGTCATAGCAACAAAATGAGGAAGAACAAATTGATGAAAGTGCAACCAGACAAGAAACCATTCAATGTTGGCAACATAGGTGGACCAGGGAAACAAATGGAAGAGGGACGGAAAGACTCATCCCGAACATTGATAAGTGGATAACCAGAAGAACTGGGGACGTAAATTACTACCTAACACAGATGTTATCGGGACACGGATACTTTCGGAAGTACCTATATAAAGTGAATAAATGTAGTACACCCTACTGCCTGTATGAAGAAGAGGAGGTAATAGACGACGCTGAGCATACTTTCTTTAGGTGCTCCCGCTGGACCGAATACCGGCACGATGTAGAAAGGGCAGTCGGTCTTATAACAGTGGAAAATATCACAGACACCATGGTAATAGATGATACTAACTGGTGCATAATAGCGAAATATTGTGAAAAGATTTTAAGAATTAAAAAAACAGATTTGGATGCAGCACAGTAAAAAGACGCAGTGAAAAGCGGTGGCCTGGAGGCAGGCGTAAGGAAAGAAGAATGGCACACATATAGCCAATCGGAAACCATCCCGAAGTAATGCGAAAGCGGTTCCGGGGGGGAGTCATCTTCCAAAGATGGAAAAAAGGTTTTTTTTTGTCGGCATCCCTACTTTTCGGCAAAAAAAAAAAAAGTAGTACTGAAGGTAATGAGATGCCATTACAAGTTAATGACTTATTCTCGTACTTACCAACATTGTTTTGCCCATACCTACTTTTAATAAAAAAAAATAAATAAAAAAATTCAATCAATTATTTTTTTATCATTGTGATTTTTCTTTATTCTTTTATTCATCGATTATCAAATACATCAAATGCTCATTCTTATTCTTAGCAATATGGTACGTTTATTTCTAAAGAATACTAAGTGTCGTTCAACTACTCGAAAATACTTTAATATTTAGTTCGTTTTCTGTGTGTTAACCCTCTAAAAAAAACACAACATAGTAGTAGGCCGCCATAATTTTTTGTTTGTTAAAGTCAAAGATTTTCCACTACAAAATATTATTTAGGGCTAATTTATGATGCGGATAGTTAGTTAGATGGTATTATCGGGGGAAAAAAGCTAATATTCTCGTTTCATTCATTCATCGATTGACTACAACAAAAAACAAATTTTTTTCATAAAAATTTTGGGCTAACAAAAATAGTTTTAAAAATTTATTTTCACAAAGAAATTTAAAGCAATTTATTATTAACTTAGAAAAATTAGTTTAAACAAAAACAAACTTTATTTTTCTACTTTAAAAAAGAGATAATAATTAATTAAATTGTTTTAGTTTTAATTTAATCAATTTGTTTGTTTGTTGGTTTCTTTTATTTTTAACATTTAAACAATAATATTTGGTGTTTTTTTATCTTGCCATTTTTTTGTAGATTATTGGAGATTTTTTTGTTTTGTTTTGTAGTGTTTTTTTTTTTAATTTTAAGTGTTAGTTGTAGATTTGGAGTATTTTTGTTGTTGTTAATTTAAAGTAATAATTTTATTTATTAAGAAACTTAAGTATTTTTTTTTAAATCAATTTTGTTAATTAATTTCGTTTATAAATTTTATTTAAAGTATATTCTGGTTTTATTTTTTTTTAATTTTTTTCTAAATGAAAATCGTATTATTTCTAAAGAATGTCTATATATCATATAAAGTTCACAGTTGGTTGTTTACGTTGTTGTGGTTTTGTGGCTACTACAATTCGTTAGATTGATTAAATAGTTTAATTGCTATACAAGAGTTTTTTTTGCTTTGTAGACGAGTGAATGTTGTGATGTCTGGAGTAGTAGTGGTAGTAGTATAATAGTAGTTTAATAATGGGGGGTTCTCGCACTCGAGAGCATATGGTCTGTAGGAAACGTGTAACTTTAAAATAGTGTTGGAAAAAATATAAAATTTTTTATATATATTTGGTTATTGGATCGAAAATATTCGCATGGAAATATGTATTTTTATATATATTTTATCATTGTTAAGGTAATATTTCCATTTGAAATATATTTGAATTTTAATATACATTTGAAATTACACTTGTCCTAGATGAATTACAATTAGTAGTATGATAATGGAAGTTCTAGCACTCAAGTCCAAATGGTTTCTAGTAAAGGTATAAATTCAATGTAATATTGGAAAATAACTATTGGAATATGGGCTAAAGTGCATGTCGCGTCCACAACCCCGATTTCTTTGAAATTTTGCACACCCCCCAAACAAATTTAATTTTTTTAAGAAGCCTAAAATAAAAATTTTAGGCTTTTTAAATCGCGCGATTTTTTTTACAAAAAATGTTTGCCTGCAGCGCTTTAGACAAACTAAATCAATTATTTTTTACAAAAAAATTGTAAAACTATGTTTTACGAAAATTAAAAAAAAAATTTTTTTCGAAAAATACTTCAAAAAAAAAGAAATATTTTAAAAAAAATTTCGAAAAAAATATTTTTTTCATCCATCTCATCTAAATTAACAAATTAAATTTTTTTTTTTTTAAATACCAATTTTTTTCTAAAAAATACCAGATTTTTTATTAATATTAAAAGCCCAAAGTCATTTCACACTAAAAACATCAAAAAAATTAGTACTTATTCCATTTATTCACTAAATACTACAATTTCAATTTAAACAAGGGGGTGTCCAATTTTCATTTTGTCACTAAAAGTTTTCGTGGTAAGTACAATAACAGCATATCCTCACTTTGATTTTTGTTTTTTATGCGACAACATCTCAATATGCCAATATCACCGTTTGATCTTCATGACTGGGACAAGGAAGATGAGGGGTTCGGTCTAGTGAATAGATTGATGGACTTCGGTCTCCTTCCTAAAAGGGGAACTATGTTTTGCCCCCACAGCCATCCAAAACCATTGTGTTTGAGAAAATGCAATTACGGTTTCAGATGGAGGTGTTCCGCCACTTTTAAGGGGAAGAAAGGCACCAATCGATGCGATTACGCGGTTTCGCTTCGAACGGGCACATTTTTTGAAAAGACTCATCTGACTATTTTACAAGTGTGCAAGTTCGTGTACTTCTTGATCGCAGAGCTGAGCAGATCTTGCCCGTATAGCGATGTACGCTAACATTGAAAGCCAACACAGCCTAACTGACTGCGCTAGTTTCTGCAGGGAGGTTGTCTTGGATGACCTAGTTCTCCATGGAACTCCTGTTGGTGGCCCGCAGTGTATCGTCGAGATCGACGAAACCAACTTTGGCAAGCGCAAATATAACAGGGGCAAGTTTGTCGAAGGCCAATGGGTTTTTGGAGGATTTGAGAGGTCTACGTGAAAGTGCTTCATGATCACTGTGGAACATCGTGACACTGCACTGGGGTGATTGCTGGGCGGCATATACATGTCTTCCGCAGCATGGTTATGAGCACTTTACGGTGAATCACTCAAAACACTTCAAAGATCCTGAGACTGGAGCGCATACGAACTCCATTGAGGGTTCCTGGGCTCACGCCAAGCGAGCGATACCCAAAGGTGGTCGGAGGAAAGTAAATATGCCCGGCTATCTTGCTAAATTCATGTTTACCAAAAGGTGTAGAGCCCAAAAGCTCGACCCTTTTGTTGAATTTGCCAGGATAGCCGGTCGTCTTTATGATCCTCTGAATCCACGCCCTCCCGTAGAGGAAGAGGGGCTCGCTCCAAAGGAAGAGTCGGAGAGCTCCGAAGAGAGTGATTCTGAGTAGTGAATCATCTTCGGATGCTGTGAGAGGCGGGAACTCACGTAAAAAAATACGCCTGATCCGTGAGAGTCAAGGGAACTCACGTAAAAAAACTCCCGATGGGGATTAAAATTTGGCTATCACCTCCACGCGGTAATCCCTGGGTAACGCCAACGATAGCAATAAAATAATATGTATATTGACTGTATATATTTTAAATATGGTCCAGGACACCTAATTAATGGTATCATGGGTCCTTTTGGAACAACTCTGTATTATTTTCTCCTCGTCATTTCCTTTCGTTTGAGTATAATATTGACTATGTGGGGGACCGGGTCCATTTTTGGGTTTTGAGGGCCCCATGGGTCCAAGCCCCAATTTTCGACAAAATTTTCGTGATTTTGGGGTCATTTACGGAGGGGTGTGCAAAAAATCGGGGTTGTGGACGTAAAGTGCACTTTTGCCTACACTTTTTCTAGACCAATTACAGTTAGTAGTTCAAAAATGGGGGTTCTGGCACTCAAATGCAAATGGTTTCCAGTAAAGGTATAAAGGCAAAGTTGTATTGGAAAATATGTACATATCTATACATATATGAATTTCATTATTCGAATGGAAATATTTCCATTTTATTTAAATTTAATTTTCCATATAAATATATTTGCATTTACACTTATACAAAAGCATTTACTCTTAATAGTAGTTTAATAATGGTGCTTCTGGCACTCCAATGAAAAAAATCTGGAAACAGTGTAAAATCAAAGTAGTATTGGAACATAAATATTTGGAAATATTTCCCTTTTTAATTTCAATTTTAACATTTACTAGACCATTCACACTTAGTAGTAGTTGTACAATGGGGGTTCTGGCACTCAAGTGCCTCAGAGTAAAATCAAATAGTTTTGGAAAATGTGTACATATTTTTTTGTGGTTGAATCGAAAATAATTGCCATACCAGCTTTTTCCAGACCACTTGCTCTCGATTCTAAAAACTTCCAATAATTTTATTTTTGCATATAATATACGAGTAGTTTTGTGGGGAAGGGGGGAATTTTTGTATATCAAAAAAAGCAGCTTATGTACGTATATTGTTTTTTGTTTGTATCTTCTATATAAGTATACTAGAGTATAATATATCAATCAATATCAGCAGCATAAGTATTTAATTTAAACATATTTTATTTTCTCATTATTTCATCTTTTAAATTTTTCTTTATTTAATTGTAATAATGTTCTTTTGTTTTTCATTTTATTTCACTAAACCTGTTTTATTCCCATTTTTTAATTAATTAAATTTTTTAATCATTTCGAATCATTCAATTTTTTACTCTCTCCTTTAGTCGCTCGTTGGCGGCAAATCGCTCTCCCTCTTTCTTTCGCTCGGTTAACCGTTTCCTTGCTTCGCCCTCATATCCGCTTCCGTTTCCGCATTTTGTTCCCAGTTTTAAACCTTTAGGCGCTATACTCTAGTGGGAGTGCCAAATATCGGATTAACATGATTACGTCTGGTGGTCAAAGGTGATGGGTTGTTGTTGACATTACGCCTGGGCGGCATTTGTTGACAATCGGAATAAGAACGATCTATGAAGGGAGTTTGAGAATTTGGATAGATTTTGTTTGTTCATTTTTTTTATTTCGTTTCATTTGTGACAAAAGCAAATTTTTTGTGTTAATTCTTCCATGCCTTCTGTTTAGTATTTTATTGTGGTTTTGTTTTTTTTTGGTGGTTGAGGTGGTGATTCTGATTCTAATAATTTGCCATAACATTATCTTTTTTCCTTCCAAATTATTTTCTTTGTAGTTGTGGAGGTGGTTGGTGGTGATTCATGCTTCTGCTATAGATTTTTGTGGATATTTCGTTTGGTTTTCGTTGGACAGTGTAAAGTGCATTTTTTTTTGAAAGGTGGGTGTGATTTTTAATTTTATTTTTTGGATTTATTTCATTTACATAATTGTTGTTGATTGTTTATTTTTGTTTTTTATATTTTTTTAGGTTTTGTGATGTGCAGGCATGCGGTTAATTTGAATAAGAATTCATATATAAAAAGAAATAAAAAGAAAAAAGATATATTTTATTAGTTACATATCTAGGAAAGGTGAGTGGACATTTAATAACAAAATAACTGAACCATAAAATGAGAAAAATTAAAGATAAAACGTCAACAGCCCCAGTCGGAAAAATTTTCCATTAACTGAATAACAAAAACTCAGAATAACTGATGGAATATACTTAACACTTCGAAAATAACAAAACCTAATCAAAACAATATCAATAAACGGTTAAAGATACACTGTAAACGGGTCGGAAACTAATTACCCGGTTCTAAACGAGCCTTAAATGCTTTAAAATTGTTCTACATTTTCATATTAAACATTAAACGGTTAAAAACAGTATTCGGTTATAATCATAATCAACTTGTTTTGACAAATCAAACCTTATAGAATCCAAGAAGGACTGATTACAACAGTTAACGTTCGAAGCATATGTTTACCCAAACCCAAAGTAACTAAACCTCTTTTTCAAAAAAGTCAGTAATAGGTTTCAAATGCGCCCAACCCGAATCAGACATTTATTAACAAGTTCAAAATGAAATGAAACTTTTTAAAGAGTTTAAATTTAATTAATTTAAAAATTCTCAAAAAATCTACCCTTTTGCAGAATTTGTAAAATAAAAAAATCGTGTTTTGATTTCTTAAAAAAATAAAGTTTTAACGAAATAAATTTTAAAATATCCTCATTTTTAAAAAATATTAAAAATATGCATTTTGTATAAAATTTAAAAATTGCGAAATAGTAAAATTTGTTATATTCTTTTTAGAGTATTTTTAAAAATCCATATTAAAATTTAAAAATTAGCGCAAAATCACGTTTATCAGAATTTGTAAAAAAATTAATTGAAAAAAACATACTAAACAGAAAACGTTTTAAAAGTATTAGAAATCCTCGTTTCAAAGTATTTTAAAAGTGCTTAAACTATTAAAAAGATTTAGTAATTTCTAGAAAATTAATGTTAAAACAATCCACGTTTTAAAATGTTTTAAAAAGTAATTGGTAAATATTTTGAGGATATAAAAATATGAGCTTTCAAAGAATTTCAAAAATTCGAATAGGTAGGATAATATATTGATTTTTGAGATTTTGTCAATTTTAAAAATATCCGCAAATTAATTAATTTAAAAATTCTCAAAAAAATTTACCTTTTGCAGAATTTGTAAAATAAAAAAAATCGTGTTTTGATTTCTTAAAAAAAGAAAGTTTTAACGAATTAAATATTAGAAAAGGATGTTTCAAAGTATTTTACAACTGTTCAGAATTTTTGAAAAGATTTAGAAAACACAAGTTTCAAAAAACATTTCAAAAATGCGAGTTTGTATGAAAATATTAACTTTCTAAAGAGTTTAAATTTAAAAAAATTCAAAAAATCTCAAAAAAACAACATGCAGAATATGTATAATATTTTATTTATTAAAAAGTTCTTTGAATTTTAATAAATTAAAAAACAATACAAAAAAATTTTAAACCATTAGAAGTTGACGTTTCGGACTATTCAAAAACTGATTAGAACTTTTTATATAATTTTATAAATGTATAAAATCAATGTAGTAAAGATATTATTTGATTTTTTTTTTAAAAATAATTTGATTTAATAATAATTTAATTTGATAATAATTTAATTTTTTTAATAAATTAAAACCAGTAAATAATTTTAAAAATTCTGAACAAATTTTCAATGTTATGAACTTTGAAATAATTTTAAAAAAATATTACTCCTAAATAAATTAAAAAATGTTGAATATTTTTTCAATTGTTTCACAAATCAATTTACAAAAAAGTTTGTTTTTTTAAATTATGAAAAATAAACTTAAATAATTTTAAAAATTTGGAAAAAATAATAATAAACAAATTAAAAAAAAAATAATTTATAATTTTAAAAATTTGGGAAAACTAGTAATGAACAAATTAAAAAAAAATAATTTATAATTTTAAAAATTTGGAAAAAATAATAAACAAATTGAAAAAAAAAATAATTTATAATTTTAAAATTTTTATGAAAATATTTTTTTAATAAATTAAAAAAAAATAATAATATGAAAATTTCAAAGAATCATTCTTAAACTTAAAAAAATGTTCGCTCTCAAGAATTTAAAATTTTTTAAGATATAAGTTTTACGAAATCATGTTTTAATGTATTTAAAAAAATACAAAATTATTGTAAAGAATTTTAAAAATTTTAAAAATAATTAATAATTTTAAAAATTTTAAAAGCTTTGAAAAATTATGTAGTTAACAATATTAATTTCTTTTTATTTTTAAAAATAGGTCTTGAAGACCTATTTTTTATGTTTTTTTTTTAAATAATGAAAAATAAACAAATAATTTTAAAAATTTGGAAAAAAATAATAATAAACAAATTGAAAAAAAATTATTTATAATTTTAAAATTTTTATGTAAATATATTTTTTTAATAAATTTAAAAAAAAAAATAATAATATGAAAATTTTAAAAAATCATTATAAAACTTAAAAAAATGTTCGCTCTCAAGAATTTAAATTTTTTTTAAGATATAAGTTTAAAGAATTTTTGAAAAGTTAAGAAAATCGTCACATTTTGAAGTTATATACAATTTTTGAAAATTAAACGTATATATATATATATATATATATATATATATATATATATTTACGAAATCATGTTTAAATGGATTTAAAAAAATACAAAATTATTGTAAAGAATTTTTAAAATTTTAAAAATATTTAAAATAATTTTAAAAGCTTTGAAAAATTAAGTAGTTAGCAATATTAGTTTCTTTTTATTTTTAAAATAAGGTCATTTTATAGAAAAATTTAAATGTCAAAAATTAAAGAAATCAACGTTTTGAAGATTTTTTTTAAATTGTTAAAAATCGTCATTTTAACAAAATGTTATTCCTTTTGAAACCGCGGTTTAAATAATTTTGTTTATATAGTTGGGTCTTGAATTTTAAAATTAACAATATTTATATAAAAGACTGAACATTTTCAAGTTTAAAACATTTTTAATACCATAATATTTAAAAAATCATCAATCATTTTAATTTTTGAAACCATCTTTTAAACAAATAAAATTTGAAAAATTATTTAAATTAATTGTAATATTAAAATCACCCTTGTATTTTGCAAAATGCCGAAAAATCGAAGTTTGACAAATTTGTTTATTATAAATTTTAGATTTTAAAAATTTCTAAATTTATTAATAAATTATATAATTTATGAAGTTATTGATGGTTTGATTTGTTGTTTTAAATAGTTTCAATTTTATTTGTTTCCAATATTTCGACTGTCTTCGACAGTCATCCTCAGGGAAATTTAGAACAGAAACTATAGACTACTTCTTAACAGAGTTAACGATTTTTTTTTAAATAGTACATGACCTAAAGCCAAACCATCAATAACTTCATAATATAATAAAGGTCAACAATAAATAATTAACATTATATAATTTATAAAAATTTTTTAAGTTCAAAGAAATTCAAATAAGTCTAAAAAAGCTTAATTAAATACATTTAAATACATACATTTTTAATACATTTTCAAATTCTTGAAAAATCTACGATTAACGAATTTTTGAATAGTTTGAAAATTAGGATTCTTAAAAAAATATATTAAGTATATCTTTTAATTCCAAAAAAAAATATGAAAAACGCTTTAAAAATTTTTCATTATATCGTTTTTTGTTTTTAAACTTTTTGATGAAATTGGTTTGAAATTCTTTTTACAACCCTAAAAACATTTGGTGCATTTTAAAAATATAAAAATTACATTATTGACTTTTAAATTTTTGTTTAAATATAACTTTTATAAATTTTTTTGAGTGCCTTTAAATATTGTTATATTTAATTAAACATTTTAAAGATAAAAAAATTGGTTATTAGCCGTTTTAAATTGCTAAAAACACGCATTGATTTTGATTTAAATTTTTTTAAAAAATCCTTTTAATATGTATCTATGCCTTTTAAAAATCTTAGAAAATCCAAATTTCAAGAGTTTTTTAAAAATAAGAAAATATTATTGTCTAAAGGTATTTTTAAAATTTATTTTTTATATATAAAAAATATTTTTTAAAGGATTTTCAATATATTTAGAAAAATAAAAATACATTTCAGAATTTGTCTATATACGACTTTTTTAATTTAAAAAAGTTAATTAAACCATTTGGCAATTATTTAAAGAATGCACATTTAAATGTACATGTTTTCCCGCATAAAATCGTTTTCTAATTCTTTTTTCGCGATTTTGAACCCCAGAGTTGTAGAAGAAAACTATTTTGTCCGTCACCTATACGCCTATATCAGGTCCCTTAGATTTATAAAAAACACAAAAATAAACCCAAAAAAAAATGTCATGCAACATTCACCAAACATAAATCTTCAACAAATCACCAAGAGGGAATCTCATTCCAACCTACCTCTGAACTTCATACCCTGAGCCTCATTAATAATGGCCGCCAAAGCCGGGTGTTGATAACGTTCTCTGAAGATGGCCGAACCATTAGGCATATTGCCATTCAACGAACCATTATTGTTGCCATTGCCATTCATTTGGGGATGGAGATGTTGCATCTTCACGGGCGTGTGTTGTGGTGTCAACGAGGTCACTGGCGATTGATTGCCATTTTTATAATAACGATTCTGATTTGGATCATACATTTCTCCATTATGATTGGCCCGATTGCCTGACTTGATGGAAGCACAACGATCCTCTTCATTGCGTATCTTGAGAATACGCTCCTGTACACTATAGCGTGAACCATGCAAAGCATTGACTTGATTCAAATTGGTGACCTGTTGCAGATGCTTGGCACGGAAACTGCCACCGGGAGAATTTAGCATGGTGCCACGCGAAGAGCTCACAGAGGTCTCGGTGGAGTCACGTGGCGAGGGCTGGTGTTGATTATTGCCTTGGTGAGGACCTTCACGGTAGCTGGACGGACGATGAGTAGAGGGTGGAGTGTCAAGGCCGCTGTCATGGGCGGAGTAGTCTAAATCAGTGGTGATCAATTTACTGGTAGATGTATTATTGTGGGTAGGCAACATGGGCTGGACTGTAATCGATGAAGAACATTTATTTAGTTGGAATTTTAATATGGTATTCCAAATTTATGACTTACCTGAATGTCTCATATCTGTGGGTGCTCTAGGCTTGCGATACAACCAATCACGATCCAATTCGTTACCATTTTCCGTACTTAAATGGCGGAAAATGCGTGGACGTCTGAGCTCAACTTCACCATCTTCAGCTTCTTCATCCACTATGTGAGTGGAGCCGAAACTGCTATTGATGAATATACGCCTGGGTGAACCATACAAGCCGTTGCAATTCGAAAACGAAGAATTCTGCGATGAGTAACCATTCGAGTAGCGACTATTGTTTGCACTGGCCGCTGAATAGGGTATTTTCTGCGGTGTCGAATGATTGGTGGACATACCACTAATATGATTATGATTTTCATTATTGAGAGCACTTAAATCGGGTACCGAATCCGAGAAAAGGAATGGATTCGTACCACCATAACCGCACATACTGTTGGTAACCAATTTCTGATTGCGTCCGCCACCCATGCCACTGCCATTGGTGAGTAGCCAATCATCCAAAGCACTCGAATAGGTGCCACCCAAACCAAAGTGATGCGTTTGTAGGGAGGCATGTGAGACGGGTGCGGCCAAAGAGGCTCGAGAACGTGGACCTTGGGCAATTTTCAAAGCACGACGACGTTCCTTGGAGGTGATGGTACATTCCTAGAGGGAAATAGAGAAGTGGGGGGGTGATTAAAACATTCGTTGTACAAAAAGAATTATTAATATTTTTTTTCAAAATAACCGGTTCAAAATAAACTGCAATCGGTTTTAAAAAGACTAACCGGATAAAATTAAAGGAAACCTGGTTCAGTATAGAAAATAAACGATGTATACTAGACAGTAACCGGGTTAAAACAGGGGAAACCCGTATAAAAATACCCAGTATCCGGTTTTATAAAGAAAATAAAAATCTACTGCCAAAAATGTTATACAAAAATAAACAAAAAACATTTTTTCAAAATTACCCGTTCAACATAGGCGGTAACCGGGTTTAAATATACAGCTAACAGGTGAAATTAAAATAAATCCAGTTTAAAATAACTGGTAACCGTATCAATATAATAAATATCCGGTTTAAAATAAAGAAAACGGAAATATCGTGATAAAAAGTTTATTAAACAAAGAAAGCCAAAAACTAACCGGTTCAGTATAAACAGTAACTATTTTAAAATTTACTGTAACCGTAAACCGTAAAATTAATGGAACCCCAATTCAATATAGAATATAAACGGTTTAAAACAGACTGTAACACGATTAAAATAAAGGATACCCAAGTCACAATAATCTGCATCCGGTTTAAAAATACCTAAGAACTTTTCATGAGTGGAGCATTTTTGTCCTACCTAAAAGTCTTTGTTTATCCGGTTATGTTTGAAAAAATCCGATAACCGGTTATAATTGATTGTGATACTAACCAAATTTTATATGATATCTATTGATATTTTACTGTATCATATCAGATATAATGATGATAACTTGTTTTTACATTATTGTAACCGGTTATGCCTTGAAAAAAATCGATAACCGGTTCTAATTGATTTTGTATCAAATCCAATTTTATTTAAAATTTTCTACTTTATCATTAAATCATTTTCTTGGACGTCTGTTTTCTTGGTTAGTCTGCATACTTTGGAAAGCCAGGAAACCGGTTTTAAGTCGATTTATTTAGATTTTCTAATATTTCTTTATAAATGCCTAGGAACTTTCCACGAATGGTAAATTTTTCATGAGTGAAGAATTTTTCTTTAACCAACAAATATTAGTTTATTCGGTTATGTATTGAAAATATCCGTTAACCGGTTTTGATGGCTTATATAAAATTTTATATAATATCTGTTGGTACATTACTGCGTTATATTATATAAAATGCTGGCTTTTATTTTATAGCCGGTTATATTTTATTTTATCTGTTTCTGTTTTTCATTAAATCATTTCTTGTGAATTTTAGTTTTCTTGCTCAGTCCCGATTCGAAGGGGGTTCGTTAAAATATCAAATAACCGGGTTTCCTGTAAGAATTACTTATAAAATTTTATTGTAAGTTTGGATATGAGGCCGGTATGTGTTGTTCGCAAGGTTATGCCTTAAATCATTTATTTGTGAACTTCTGTTTTCTATTTTAGTCGGCATTCGGAGGTGGTCTCATTGAAATGCCTGGCAACCGGTTTTTACCTCGATTTCTTTAAATTTTCTAATATTTCTTTAGTAAAAAAATGCCTAGGAACTTTTCAATAATGATACCTTTCTTACGAGTGTAGAATTGTTCTTTAACCAAAAAATCTTAGTTTGGCCGGTTATTTTGAAAATATCCGTTAACCGGTTTTGATTGATTATAATACATATCAAATTTTATATAATAGCTGTTGGCACATTACTGCATTATATTAGATATAATGCTGGTTTTTATTTTGTAAGCGGTTATATCTTAAAAATAACCGGTTATAATTGATTTTCTATCAATTCGAATTCTATTTTATCTGGTTCTATTTTTCATTATATAATTTCTTGTGAACTTTTGTTTTCTTCCTCAGCCTGGTTTCGGAGAGGTGTTCGTTGAACTGCCAAATAACCGGTTTTACTGTAAGAATTACTTAGGTTTCTTTAAGTTTTCTAATATTTCTTTAGTAAAAACTGCCTAGGAACTTTTAATGAGTGAACGATTTTTGGCCTGCTCAATAATTTCCGTTTAATCAGTTTGAAAATATTCGATAATCGGTTTTATTTGATTATGATACATGTACATTCTTTTAATATTTATTGGTATTTTATTGCCTTGTATTATATATAATTTGTTTTGATCTTGTTGTAACCGGTTATGCCTGAATTTTTTTATTTCATTTGGTTTTATTTTTTTACTAAATAATTTTTGTCTTCTTTTTCAGTCAAGTATCGAAGGAGGTTTCTTTGAAATCCAAATAACCGGTTTTCCTGTAAGAATTACTTAGATTTTTTTTTTTTGTTTTTTTACGGTTGTTTTGAAAATATCCGATAACCGGTTTTAATTGTTTATGATACATATCAATTTTTTTTTAAATATTTATTGCCTTATGTTATATTATACAATTTGTTTTATTCTTGCTGTAACCGGTTATGCCTGGCATATAATCGGTTCAAGTTGATTATATATCAAATCGAATTTTATTCATTTGGTTCTATTTTTTCACTAAATAATTTTCGTTTTCTTGTTTAGTCAAGTATCGAAGGTGGTTTCTTTGAAATGCCAAATAACCGGTTTTCCTAATATAATTACATCGATTTCTTTATATTTGCATATATTTCTCTATAAAAAAGTCTAAGAACTTTGAAGTGAACTCAGTGACGGATTTTTGCTTAGCCAATTTTTTTGTTTATCCGGTTACGTCTTGAAAATCTCACATAACATAACGGTTTTATTTGATTTTGTTTAAAATTGAATTTTATTTAATTTAGTTACATCTATTAAATTAAATCAGAGTTTCATATCAATTTTTTTTTAAATATTTATTGCTATTTTATTGCCTTATGTTATATATTATACAATTTGTTTTAATCTTGCTGTAACCGGTTATGCCTGGCAAATAATCGGTTCAAGTTGATTATATATCAAATCGAATTTTATTCATTTGGTTCTATTTTTTCACTAAATAATTTTTGTTTTCTTGTTTAGTCAAGTATCGAAGGTGGTTTCTTTGAAATGCCAAATAACCGGTTTTCCTAATATAATTACATCGATTTCTTTTTATTTGACAATATGTCTCTATAAAAAAGTCTAAGAACTTTGAAGTGAACTCAGTGACGGATTTTTGCTTAGCCAATTTTTTTTTTGTTTATCCGGTTATGTTTTGAAAATATCACATAACCGGTTTTAATTGATTTTGTTTGAAATTGAATTGCATTTCATTTAATTACATTTATTTAATTAAATCAGAGTTTTGGTAAAATTTTAGTTCCCTGTTAGGTTAGTATTCGGTTGGGTTTTGTTAAAACAAACCGATTAACCGGTTTCATGCAAAAATTGCTTTGAAATATTTTAAATTTTCTATTATTTGAATACTTTTTCCAATAAGTATTCACGTCTGAATTTTTTTTTTTTACCCAAAAATGTTTTTTATCCGGTTAGATTTCGAAAATAACTAATAACCCGATTTTTTTTTTATTTTTTCCCAAAAAAATTGGCGATTTTTTTTATTTCCTAACACTTCTTAATTTTAATAATTTTGCTACAACTGTTCACGACAGCAGAATGATTGTTTTAACGGCAAATTTTTGTTTAACCGGTTATGCTTTGCAAATATTCGATAATATTTTGATGGATTATGACTTATGTTGAATTTTATGTTAGTAATTTAATAATAATTAATACATAATTAGCTGAGCAATAAATGTTCACAACGGCAGAATGTTTTCTTCACGCAAAAATTATTTTTAACTCGGTTATGCTTTAAAAATATCCGAAAACCGGGTTTCAGCTAAATTGTCCTTAAATTTTTTTTAATTTCAAACCTTTCTTTATTTGTATAATTGTGCAACAAATGTTTACGTCTGCAGAATGATTGTTTTACCCAAAATTTATTTTTTTTACCCGGTTACGCTTTAAAAATATCCGATAACCGGGTTTACAGCAAAATGTCCTTAACTTGTTTTTTAAATTTTCTAACCTTTCTTTATTTGAATAATTCTGGAAAAAAAATGTATGTCTGCAGAATGATTGCTTTACCCAAAAATCTTTGTTTACCCGGTTATGCTTTGAAAATATCCGATAACCGATTTTGGTGGATTATGACTTAATCGAATATTATTTTATCTACTTCTAATATTGTAATAAAATGATTAATTTTGATGCATTTTACCATCCTTCTACGATCTGGCTTCGAAAGATGTCAATCAATCATGAGTAACCGGTTTTCCTGCAGCAATAGCTTTGAAAAATGTTTCATTTTCTAAAATTTCTTTATATAAATAATTGCCAGACATCATTTTATGATTTTAGAGTGCTTATTGTTCTTGTTCTTTACCCTTTTGTTGCAGCACAATTTTCTTCTGAGCTAACCACCGACAGTTTTTCTTAGGAAAATTTCGTAATTTCGTAATTTTGTTTTACGCTATCGACTTTGGTCGTTGAATTTTCTTGGCCATATTTTTCCAACAGTTTTCTATGCAATCGGCCACTTCCCACGTTTAATTTTTATTATCTTCTAACGTTACTTTACGAACATTTTTTTGCGTTGTTTTTTCTTCGCCGAACTTCTTAAAAGATTTCTGTGCGAATAGACCACAAATTTTCATTACACTACCCTTTTGCGCTTTGGAACGATGGCGTTTCTTTAATGGTTTTGTTTGAGTAAGACTTCATTTGAACAAGTTCATTGTCCCACAATCGAGCGAGCAAGCGAGCCGGACAAGACCAGTAAAGGCGTAGCGCAACAAAAAGCCCCTCCATAACGAATCTCTAAACAAAAGACTGCCGCCAACATATAGTAGAAGGCCTAAACGTTACTTAAAAACCGTTCTTTGGAAAATGTTGGTGTTGTCGTCTCTATGGCATGAGTGGTGGTATCTATCTTTTGTGTAATTTGTTCATTGTATGTTTGGTATTATGTTCACTTACCTCCAACAGTTCGAACCAATCTTCGAGGCCTTCATCACATCGCAATAATACTCTACCCTCGCGTCCCAAGAGCAAACCAATAGCGCTGTAGGAGCGACGATTTAACCATTCCACTTTTTCCACATCAACCAATTTGACCTGCAACAAAGAAGACAAAAACAAAATGAAATGAGTTAGTTTGCAGAAAAGAAAAAGAAGAGTCTGTCAGTTGGTTGGCTAAAAGTCTGTCGGGGGAGGAAGGATGGCTAATCTCATCAGACAAAACGACTGATGTTTTGGGGGAGTCATTGAAGTTTCTTTGCCTTCCAGCATCCAGCATGTTGAAGTTTTTGGTTAAATCCTAAATTGTTTAAAGCTTTAAAAGCTCTGAGTGTAAGCTATAGAAATCAGTTTAAATTTCTCATTTATCTTTATTAATAAGAGATTTATTGAAGATTTTCTCTAAAAGTAATTTAATTAATATAAGTCATACGTACATATGGCCAGGGATTTTTTCTTATGGAACAGCAATAATATTTTATTATTAATATTGCCTTGCGCATATTTTCGAGATATTCACTTAAATTTATGTGCTAAGGAGCATAACTTTCTTTCATTCCTCAAATTATCAATAAATAACCCTTTGAGTGTTTTCTTATTCGTCCTGTATTCAATGTTGAGAGTTAGTTATTTTCTTTGTTGCTACACAGCAGGAAGCTGTGGTGTATAGAGCGTGCATGTCTAGTACTTTTGAGCATAATTATGTTTTGATGTTCAGCCTTTCCCGTTCGTCCATCTGCCTAGGGCTGTTAAGCATAATTATCATTGTGTTTAATTAGGATAATTCTCCTCATATAAAAGAATATGACAAATGTTACTTTTAAAAGCTACATTTGTTATTGATAAAATTCCGTTTAAATTTTCCAGTTATCTCTATTAATATTCGATTTTTTTAATGTTTTTCTCCAAGAGTCATTTAATTTATGTTCGTCATACGCCATATGGGCCAAAAATATAAATTCCTTTAAATTCTTGTGATCAAAAGGGAATCTTGTAAATTTTTCTGTGGAAACGGTTTAATTAAGACACTATTAATATTTCCTGGGGAAAATATTTTGATTATTCACTTAACATTGTATGTAAAGGACATTCGATTCTTTTCAGTTTTCAAACTAACGACTAATAACCCTTTGAGTGTTTTCCTCTTCGTCCTGTATCGAATGTTGAGGGTTAGTAATTTTCTATGTTGCTACATAACCGGAAGCTGTGCTGTATAGAGTGTGTGTCAGTCTGGCTGTCTAGTACTTTTGAGCATAATTATCTTTTGATGTTCAGTCTTTCCCGTCCGTCCGTCTGCCCAGTGCTGTTAAGCATAGTTATTATGGCGTTTCATTAGGATAACTATTCTCATATAATAGGATAGGACTGTAAATGATACTTTTAAAAGCTACATTTGTTATTGATAAAATTCCGTTTAAATTTTCCAGTTATATTCATTAATATCCGAGTTATTGAAGATTTACTACAAGATCCTTTTAATTAATGTTCGTCATACGCCATATGGGACTTAAATATAAAAACCTTAAAATCTTTGTATTTTAAAGGAAATATGTTGCATTTTTCTTTGGAAATGGCTTCATTAATACACCGTTAATATTGCTGTGAAACATTTTGTAATAATTCAATTAACATTGTGTGTAAAGGACCTTCGTTTCTTTCATTCCTCAAACTAACGACTAATAACCATTTGAGTGTTTTCCCCAACGACTTGTACCCAACATTGTGGGATAGTAATTTGCCTATTCTTCGACATGACTACAAGCTGTGGTATAAAGAATATGCGTCAGTCTGTCTGCTTGGCGCTTTAAAGCATAATTATCAGTCTATTCCTCCGTCCGTCTATCAAGTGCTGTTCAGCATAATTATACATTGAGTTTCATTAGGATAATTGTTACCAAATAACAGGACGTGGCGAATATAAATGTTACATCTAAAATCTGTAACTGTTATAGATAAAATTCCATTTAAAATTTTCAATTATCTTGATTAATATCGGAGTTATTGAAAATTTACTTTAACAGTTATTTAATTAATGTTAGTCATTCGCCATATGGGCCTGACATATAAAATCCTTTAAATCCTTGTGTTTTAAAGGAAATGTTAGGATTTTTCTTTTGAAACAGCTTCATCAGGACACTATTTAAATTTCCTTGGAGCCATTTTTGTGTATAAAGGACCTTCGTTTCTATAACGACTAATAACCCTTTGAGTTTTTCCCAACGTCTTGTACCCAACATTGTGGGTTAGTAATTTGTCTATTTTTCCACATGACTATAATCTGTGGTGTATAAAGTATGTGATGTATACAGTATGTCTGCCCAGTATAATTATCAGTCCATTCCGTCGTACGTCTGGCAAGTGCTGTTCAGCATAATCATTCATGGAATTTCATTAGGATAATTCTAACAAAATAACAGGATGTGACGAATGTAAATGTTATATTTAAAAGCTGTAACTGTTATCTATATAATTAAGTAAAAATTGTCCAGTTATCTTGATTTTTATCCGAATTATTGAAGATTTACTTCAACAGTCATTCAATTAATGTTAGTCATACGCCATATGGGCCTAACATATAAAAACCTTTGAATCCTTACTATTTAAAGGAAATCTTGGGATTTTTTCTTTTGGAACTGCTTCCTTAAGATACTATTAACATTTCCTATGAGATATTTTTTTAACTATTCACTTAATATTGTGTGCAAAGGACCTTCTTTCCTATCCATTTCACAAACTATAGGTTAATAATCCTTTGGCTGGTTTCCGTATCATCCTGTAGCCTATATTGTGGTTTAGAAAATTGTTTATTTTGCAACTTTGCTTGAAAAATGTGGAAGTGTGTGGCATTTTTCCCTTCAGTCTATCCCATCTGTCCGTCCGTCTGACTGTCTAGTGCTGTTGAGCATAATCATTGAGTTTCATTAGGATAATTATTATCGTGTATGAAGAATGTCGCGAATGTATATGTTATATTTAAAAGCTGTAACTGTTATCTACAGAATTCAGTTTAAATTTCTCATTTATCTTGATTATTAACCAAGTTATTTAAGATTTACTCTAACAGTCATCTAATTAATATAAGTCATACGCCATATGGGTCTAAATTAGAAAATCCCTAAAAATATGTGTTCGCAAATTAAATTATAGAAATATTTCTTATGGAATGTCTTCATTAAGGCTCTATTAAAATATCCTCAGGGAAATTTTGTAATTATTCACTTAACATTGTGTGTGTGTGTCAAGGACCTTCTTCTATTCCTTCCACTGCCATCAACTATCGACTAATAACCCTTTGAGTGTTTTCCCCATCGGCCTGCACCCGGGGTTGTCGGTTAGTAATTTGTCTATTTTGCCACTTGACTGGAAGCTGTGGTGTGTGTGTAGAGTATGCGTCGGTGTGCCTCTCTGTCCGCTAGTCTGTCTAGTGCCTTTGAGCATAATTATCATTGATTATCATTTGGATAATTATTATCATGTTTGAAATTTGTTCAATCCCCCATAAACAGCACAGTCAGTCAGTCAGCCAGCCAGCTATGCAGAATTGTTAGAAGTACGAGTGGTATTGATAGAGAGGGCGAGAGGAATTGCTCTGTCATTATGTAACAATTTATATTGATTTCCCCAAGGGGGTGGCGTATAGGGTTTTGTGTTTCAAATGAATGAAAGTTAATTTTGAAATTTGATTTAATTCGTTTTTTTCCCCTCCACAAGGCTTAGGGTAGCTTATCTCGCTTGTTGGCCACTTTCATAAAGATGATTAGCGTTAGTGGTGGAGGCGGTAGTAGCTTTTTAATTAGATGTTTGATGGTTACTTAATTGATAATTGTAGAGAAATTATAACCGGCGGCAGAACAGTGAAGTGGATTTGGTGTGGAAAGTATTTTTTTTGAAGGATGGGGCTGGGTTGGATCAATTGCTGTGTGAATGTTTGTGCATTTTTTGCAGAATTTAAATGATTTATTGTATATCTAGCCTCATTATCATTTAAATGTTATATTACTTCCCACAGTATAAGTTTATAGTGAGTTTTATTGCTAATTAACATTAACATTTTTTCTTTTTGTCTTTTTAGGTAAGTTAACTTTCTTGTCCATCATTGTTTCCCAGTTAAATTGTATTTTTTGGGTATAATGGTAAAATCTTCTATAAGTCTTGAACAGTTAAAGCTAGAGAGATTTAGTAAACTGAAAAATGTAGGTGATAAAATGGACTTTAGAGCTACATTAAAGTTTAAATGAAAACTTTCTTATTCTATTGATTATACGTCGTCAAAAGTCGTAAGGACATAACAACTCCGTATTAATGAATTATCACTCAATGAGAAAATTCTTATTTTATCATTAATCTCCTGTAAATGATATACCAGTCATTTCTGCATTCTACACATCTTCGGAAAAAGGACGTTCCATTCATAGGCATTTGATTAAAATGTTAGTACATTAAAGACCCTAAAAGTGTACCACAAAGCTGTGGACTATATATATTTTATAATAAATGCAATTTTCTGCACACTTTGGAATGAGGGGATTCCATTCATATACATTTTATTACCATTTAGGAACATTAAATACACGCAAAGTGTACCACAAAGTTTTGCGTATAACTATTATTATTTATTGGGAATAATGATAAAATCTTCTATAAAACTTGAACCAATAAAGCTAGAGAAATTTTGTTAACTGTTATAATTAGCTGATAAAATTGGCTACTCTATTAAATTATTACTTTGAATAAGAATCTCTTAATTGTAACATTTGCATTCGTTAAAATTCTTAACGATTTAATATATTCATTATAAATTTGTGGTATTTATTGTGGTATTATGATTTCTGTTTATTTAGAGATTTTTTTCTAAAAACTATTTTAATTTACTATAATTCCTATCTTCTTCTTCTGCTATCATGTTGTATTAATTTCAATATGAATCAAGTATGCTTGCAGATACTAGCACTCAATTTTCTAAAATTTGCGAAATTTTCCACTGGCTTTTCTTTTAGTTTATTTATTGGGTATAATGGTTAAACCTTCTTTAAAACGAGCACCAATAAAGCTAGTTGAATTTATTAAACTAATATATTTACGCCATCAAATTTCCTTCATATTCTAATTAATAAATTTGAGAAATATATTTTTTTTAAAAAATGCCTTGCAAGAGGAAATAATTTTTATCTTTATATTTTAAAACAAATGCAAATTCCTGCACATCTTAGGAATGGTTGGAGTTCATTCATATGCATTTTATTACCATTTATAAACACTAAAGACCAGAAAAGTGTACCACAAAGTTTTGGACTATGTTGCGTATAACTATTATTATTTATTAGATATAATTGTGAAATCTTCTATAAGTTTTGAACCAATAAAGCTAGAGAAATTTTGTTAACTGTTAAATGTAGCTGATAAAATGGGCCACACAATAAAATGATTACTTTGAATAAATATCTCTTAACTGTAACGTTTACATTCGTTAAAAGTCTTAAATATTCCTTATAAATTTGTAATATTTTTTAAATTTATCATTTGGATTATGATTTTTATTGATTTAGAGATTTTTTTTCTAAAATTTATTTTAATTTACTATAATTTTCCTACCTTCCGCTTTCTTTATTTATTGTTTCCAAAATTTTCATATGACCCTGTATGGTGTTTGCAGATATGTACTAGCACTCAATTTTCTAATATTTGCGAAATTTCCCTCTGGCCTTTCTTTTAGTTTATTTTCTCTCTTATATTTTCAATCAAAAATATTTTTGGCCTCTAGCCAACTAAATGGGCCAAGATACAAGTAACTATAAAATTGTGCCTTGTTGCTGTTGTTGTTGTCGTTATAGTGTAGGCCTTTTTGGCACGATTACAAATCGCGTGTCAGCTAAACTTGACATCATTTGGTGTGCATAACTACACACACTCACTCATGATAATTATTGTTGGCAAAGATTTTGAAATGTAAATATTTGCTCTTCTTTTTTTTTGTGCTGTTGTGTTATCATTTTTATTAAAATTAGATTTTTTTATTCTTTCATAAAACAGACGGTGCTTTTGTTAGAGAGAGAGCCATAAAGCGAAAAAAACATAGAAAACTATGTCAACAAATGAAATTATCTTAAAGATAAACTAATTGCTTTATGGGCAATATTAGTGTCCGTCCGTCTGTCTGTTCACATACAGCACATTTGCGGTTAATGTCTCTTTGGTAACTCGCAAGCCCAGTTAATGGCCTTTAGCATAGACACAAAACTCCTTACCAGTCCAAAACATTTATTTGGTAGAAAAAAAAACAGCAACAAAAAGTTGGCGTACTTTAACAAGACTAAAACTATACTTATGCTTGGCCTGGCTTGGCTTGGCTTTTTTCAACAAATGTTGGGAACTTTTCTGCTGCTTTGACCAAAAAACCTAATGGCCTAATGACTATTACAAGTTTTTTCTCTCCATCTATAGCTAATGTTATTGCAAGAAGAAGAACAAATTCTTGATTTCTTTTTCGTTACAAAACTTCTTTAGTCTTTTCATATTCTGATAGGAAAAGTTGGTCTCTATCACTCTGCCCCATAGCAGGTCAATTGCTTTGTTGTAACAGTTTTTTTGCGTTTTTTTCATCTTCATGGTCATAGTATTGGAAGAAAAATCTAGAAAAGAATTTTATATCAAATTAGTTGCTGATGGTGACCTTCTTGCAATATTTGATTTTTTTCTTTCTCAAAGATTATGACAGGAAATTTGCATAAAACTTTCATAAAAGTGTTGTCATTTTGAGGGAAAAACTTTCATAATTTCTTTAAAATTTTCATGGGCAATTGAAAAAGCCGTAAAATATAATGTTTAACTGAATAACCATAAAGAAATTCAATGGTCTAGTTAGAATGTTTCATATGTCTTGGAAATTGGTGCATACTTTTAGGGATTTAAAGAAAACGTATGCTTTTAGGCTTTAAACAGTTTTGCATAAAAAGAAATAGTTAATGGAATAAAAATAAACAACTATAATAGATTGGTTAAAATATAAAATATGCCACAGAATTAAATTCATTAGAAAATGTTGCCTACCTTTAGGGTCTAAACAAGAAGTCTACATTTAGGCAGAAAGCACATCACTTTACAATTGTCCCCTTTATTATAACAATATATGAAGATTATTGCTATGCCATAGAAAAATGGTGCCTATTTTTAGGGATTTAATGAAAATAAATACTTTTAGTTGTCAAACAAAATTTCTAACACAAATGAATTAAAAGAATCATCTATAATAGTTTCGTTAAAAAATAAATCCGCCACAGTATTACCTTAAATGTGAAAATATTGCATACTTTTAGGGAGGCATTAAAGACCCCAAAAGTGTACCACAAAGGTTTTGACCATGTTGTCTATAATTGATCTTATTTATTGGAATGATAATGACATAACCTTCTATAAATCATTAACCAATAAAGCTAGACAGATGTTGTCAACTGATAAAGTAGGCATCATAAAAAATTGGCTCATATTTGAGGAGTTAAATGAATTTAATAATTTTGTAATTTTCTGCACATCTTTGGAAACAGGAGATTCCATTTGTATGCATTTTATAGCCGTTTGTGAGCATTAAAATTCCGAAAAGTGTACCACAAAGTTGTGTACTATGTTGCGTATAAGTACTATTATTTATTGGGTATAATGATAAACTCTTCTATAAATATTGAACCAATAAAGCTAAAGAGATTTTGTAAACTGATAAATGTAGCTGATAAAATGGGCTACAAAATTAAACTAGTACTTTGAATAAATTTGATAAATATTACATACTTTCAGGGATTTAAACAAGAATTTTACCTTTCGGCGTTTGAGTAGGACGCTAAGTGAGAAAATACATCACATCAGAATGGTCTGGTTAAAGATAACATTAGGTACGGCATAATTATATGTCTATGAAAATCCATGCATACTTTTAGGGTTTTAAACTGTACTTATATTTTAAAGCTTTAAATGGTTTGGGTGAAATGTAATAGCGAAGGGAATGGAAATAGAACCAAATAAAATAGTTAAAAAATTAATTTTCCAGAATCTTTTATTTCTCTCTAAATTGTTGCATACTTTGTGGGGTTGAACAAGAGGTATGTTTTTAGGTTATTTTCTATTATTCTAAGCGTTTTTACAGCTAATAATTGAAAAGAATTTTAAATATAGAATTAAATACAAAATCGTATTTGTAGACACTGAAATATCTCTACACATGTCTTTGTCCATTTGTCTTAGATTTTCTCATAATTTAAGTGCTTTTAAATGTAATACCTGAAAATTATTTCACAAATTACATTTACGGTGAAAGCCTTTTTTTGGATACCTTAGAGACACTCAATAAAAGGCCATTAAGAATTAACGAACCATAGAGAAGATGAAGTGGATGGAAATAATTTAATTTAATGGAAAAATAAATTAAATTTTGTTGAAGAAAATGTCAAAAATTCATGTCTTTCTTAATGCAATTCTAACTGACTCATAGCCTTTGTATGTTTTCAGGTTGTTGATTTTTTTCTGTTTAAAACTGCAAAAATAGATTTATCTATAGTTTCCAATGATAAATAATGGACAAGAAGAAATTAAAACGACAATTGTTAAGCCGAAAGGAAAGGAATTCATTTTGAGAATTTAAACTTAAATTCGGAAATATTTTTATTTTAAATCTAGTACCTAAAAGAAGACATTTTCTTTATACTCCTAAAAGTAGGTATACATATGGGAATACAAAAATACCTAAATGTATGCAATATTTTTCAAAGTTGTGTTATTTTACCAAATTTTCTTCTGATATATTCCTAGAAAATTAAGGTAACATATACAATCAGCAAAAGCTGAAAGTCGAGGAAAGTTGTAGTTCTGCAATTCAATGATGTTGAAAAATACTTTGAATAAAAATATCTTCCAAAATAGATGTAGAAAATATAGAAATATAAAGATATCTAAATTGTTTAAAAAACCTAGAATAAATAAGAATTTTAAACAGAATGTTAAATGCTAATTGCAAAAATGTGGTTTTTTTCAATAGAGGCAATCAAAGTTTGATGAATATTTTAAGTTAGAATTTTTTTAATTTTCGAATGACCTGTACTGTTTTGTGAATAACTTTTGATTGAGTTGATGGATAAATACCAAATTTTGTCTGAATATAATTTGGAATATTTAGAAATGTATAAAACAATCTCCCTAAAAGGTAGCAATATTTGAAAATCCACTGCTAAAAATTGTTTAAAGTGACTCATCAAAACTTTGTTTGGGTGGTGATTAATTACAACAATTAATAGTACTTATTCCATTTTAAAGCTGTTTCTTGAACTTTCTTTCACGTCTCTCAGTCTGTCTGTCCGTCCGTCCGTCTTCCCGTTTAAGCCGAAAATCTCGGGTTGTATTCATAGTTGTCTTCTTTATTCACGCGTTACGTGCTTGAAATTGTGAAATCTTGGCCGGGGCAATTATTTGGTTTTTCAAAATGAATTTAATAAATACAACGACGAGTGTTCACAAAAGTCAGAGTCATTGCCGTTCGCTGCCAACAATAGTATCAGCCGTAATATCACCAAAAAGCCATAGAGCCACAGCATGATTATGGCCATCTCATTGCCGTCATCCCAGCCACACCGGCCAACACAACAATTACATTTTTGTTTTTTTTTTTTGGTGGACGGGGTCTTTTTTAAAGTGTTTGCTTACTTTCACATATTCCATGGTACGAGTATTATCGCAACAACACTTCAAAAGAGTTTCACATCCAAAGTTCTGGTGGATTTAATAATGACTCTAGTGTGATAGCAGTCAGTAACCACCGACGAGACAACGAGATGTGAAAGACCCAGCCTCTGTGCTCTCTAGTGTGGATGACTGAAGAAGATGATGATGTTGATGCCGACGATGATGATGATTGCAATGCCGACTGATGACTACTACCCTTGACTTTGGCCTGTGATTTCATTCACTTGAAAATTGGCAAAAATTTCACTTGGCTTGGCAATCATCAACTTCACAGTGCGCCATAATAACGCAAATCGGAAGCATTTCTTTATGTCTGTCCATCCATGCGATTGTTAACACTCACCGATTGCACGTACAATATATGCGAGTAGATATATTTATTTTGTTAATTGTTTCAAAATAAATTCCTCGAAAGAAAGACGAACGAACGAACGGTCGGTCGGTCGAACGGACTAACTGACGTCTTTAAGTGATTCATGGTGGGAACAACGACCAACAGTGGGTGGAGGCGATTAGTCTTTGTCGTACATATCGTATATGCTAATTAAATGTAAATTATAAGATAATGATGATTGTTACTTAACATCGATTTTAAAGTAAATAAATTATAACAAAGTAATAATTAAATAAATATTTAATAGTGTGAGATTTTTAAAGGGGAAACCCAAATGGAAGAAATGTGTTTTTCAGGAAAAAATTAACAAGCTAGATGAGAGCGATATATTAACAATATGTAAACTATTTCCCCACATGCATGATGAATTAATATTCTCAAATAACAAAAAAATCGTTAAAAAAAACTATTCCGTGAGAAAAACCCCCAGATTTCATCAAAATCCCAAGAATTCCATTGATTATCATTTCTCGGACTATGGAGCGTATAAGTATTATTAATAAAGCGATGATTATGGGAAATCTTCAATAACTTTATTCAGAATTAAGATAAATAATATATTTTAACTGGATTTGATAGTCCATAAATACAGTTTTTAAATTCTTAAACAAATTTAAGTACAATTTATAAACAGCGGAAGCTGAAAGTCGGGAAATTATAGGTCAGCAAAGTAGTAATGTAGTGATATACTTTGAATAAAAATTTCCTCCAAAATAAATGATGAACAGATATTCTCAAATTATAAAAATAGCTTTAACAAAACTAGTCCATAAGAAAAATCCCCACATTTCATCAAAATCCCAAGAATTCCACTGATTTTCATTTCCCGGCCTATGGAGCGTATAATTATTATTATAACTTTTTATTCACAACTAGCTGAGCCCGGTGCGCTTCGCTGCCCATGTCAAAATTATTCCGATTAAAAAGATATTATTTTTGTAATAATTATTATTTATTTGTTCTTTATTGAAGTGCTCTTTGGTATACTACTTTTTTTGTTTTGCCACTTGGTGCGAATACATAAAGATCGGATGGTTTACCAATGCGCGAGCGCAATAGCTGGACCCGGTCCACTTCGTTGCCCCAGACTTCAGATTTCCGATCCCGTTCAGTTTTGGACTAAATACGTAGACTGACACCAAATATGTATGCACAAAATTACATTGATCTCTCTAACAAATTGCTCAAGATATATCACACACAAAATTACAGCAGTCTCTCTAACAAATTGTGCAAGATATATAAATTTAAAGTATTGACTTATATGGCCGGGGCCACGCCCAGTGACCAGATCCCGCCCATTTTTGGGTCAATCACGTTTACAACCACCAGGACCATATACACAAAATTACAGCACTATCGCTAACAAATTGTGCAAGATATTCCAATTTCAAAACTTGATTCACTCGGTCGGTGCCACGCCCATTAGTCTGATCCCGCCCATTTTTGGACCAATCACGTAGACTGCCACCAGGTACATATACGCAATATTTCACCACTCTCGCTAACAAATCGTGTAATATATCTCAATATCAAAATTTGGCTTATATGGGCTGGGCCACGCCCGTTGGTCTGGTCCCGCCCATTTTTGGACCAATAACGTAGACTGCCACCGGATACACACATATGAACTAAATTGCAGCACTCTCGATAATAAATTGTCTAAGATATCTCAATTTCAAAATTTGGCTTATATGGGCGTGGCCACGCCCATTAGTCTGATCCCGCCCATTTTTGGACCAATCACGTAGACTGCCACCAGGTACATATACGCAATATTTCACCACTCTCGCTAACAAATCGTGTAATATATCTCAATATCAAAATTTGGCTTATATGGGCTGGGCCACGCCCGTTGGTCTGGTCCCGCCCATTTTTGGACCAATAACGTAGACTGCCACCGGATACACACATATGAACTAAATTGCAGCACTCTCGATAATAAATTGTCTATGATATCTCAATTTCAAAATTTGGCTTATATGGGCGTGGCCACGCCCATAGGTCCGATCCCGCCCATTTTTTCCGATAACGTAGACTGTCACCGGATAAATATGCACTAAATTGCAGCACTCACGCTAACAAATTGTTGAAGATATCACAATTCTAAAATTTGGCATACAGGGGCGGGGCCACGCCCTTTGGTCCGATCCCGCCCATTTTTGGACCAAACACGTAGACTGCTATCAGATACATGTACACCAAATTATAGCACTCTCGCTAATAAATTGTGCAAGATATCTCAATTTCACAATTAGGCTTATATGGGAGGTACCACGCCCCTTTGTCCAATCCCGCCCATATTTGGAGTAAAGCTTGGAACGCATACATTAAACGGATGTACCAAATTTTGTTCAAATACCTATAATAGGAGCAGAAATATCGGATTTTTAACCTGCGATTTGTATGGGAGGTACCACGCCCCTTTGTCCAATTAATTTTCTATATAAACCATCTCGTGAAAATTTAGAATCGAATAAAAAAAAAATCATCCAAATCGCTCCAGCCGTTCTGACGTGATGCCATTACACAGATGGACCGTTTCATTTTTATATATATAGATTAAGATAAATAAGAAATTTAAGCTGACTTTTATAGCCAAAAAGTACAGTTCTTAAATTCTTAAAAAAATAAGTAAAATTTATGAACGGCAGAAGCTGAAAGTCAAGGAAAATTATAGGTCAGCAACTCAATGATTTTCTAAAGTACTTTGAATAAAAAATCCTCCAAAATATATATACGATGATTATGGGAAATCTTCAATTACATTATTCATAATTAAGATAAATAAGAAATTTAAACTGAATTTGATAGTCAATTTATAAACAGCTGAAAGTCTGGGAAAATTATAGGTCAGCAACTAGCAATGTTGTAAAAATCTTTTAATAAAAATTTCCCCAAAATAAATGAAGAACTAATATTCTCAAATTATAAAAGTAGCATTAACAAAACTATTTCGTAAGAAAAAACCCCCCACATTTCATCAAAATCCCAATAATTCCCCTGATTTTAATTTCTCGGACTATGGAGCGTATAAGTATTATTAACAAAGCGCTGATTATGGGAAATCTTCAATAACTTTATTCAGAATTAAGATAAATAAGAAATTTTAACTGAATTTTATAGTCAATAATTGCAGTTCTTAAATTCTTAAAAAAAATCAAGTAGTATTTATAAACAGCAGAAGATGAAAGTTGAGGAAAATTATAGGTCAGCAGGCAGTAATGTTGTAAAATACTTTGAATACAAATGTGCAGCAAAATAAATTATGAACAAATATTCTCAAAATATAAAAATAGCGTTAACAAAACTATTCCGTAAGAAAAATTCCCACACTTCATCAAATGCCCAAGACTTCCACTGACTTTCAGTTCTCGGACTATAAATTATAGGTCAGCAACTAGCAATGTTGTAAAAATCTTTTAATAAAAATTTCCCCAAAATAAATGAAGAACTAATATTCTCAAATTATAAAAGTAGCGTTAACAAAACTATTTCGTAAGAAAAAACTCCCACATTTCATCAAAATCCCAATAATTCCCCTGATTTTCATTTCTCGGACTATGGAGCGTATAAGTATTATTAATAAAGCGCTGATTATGGGAAATCTTCAATAACTTTATTCAGAATTAAGTCCATAAATACAGTTCTTAAATTCTTAAAAAAATTTAAGTACAATTTATAAACAGCGGAAGCTGAAAGTCGGGAAATTATAGGTCAGCGAACTAGTAATGTTGTAACATACTTTGAATAAAAATTTCCCCAAAAATAAATGATGAACTGATATTCTCAAATTATAAAAATACCTTTAAAGAAACTATTCTATAAGAAAAAAATCACCACAGTTCATCAAAATCCCAAGAGTTCCACTGATTTTCATTTATCGGACTATGGAGCGTATAAGTATTATTAATAAAGCGATGATTATGGGAAATCTTCAATAACTTTATTCATAATTAAGATAAATAAAAAATTTAAACTGAATTTTATAGTCAATAAGTGCAGTTCTTAAGTTATTACAAAATTGAAGTAATATTTATACGCAGCAGAAGCTGAAAGTCGTGGAAAATTGTAGTTTAGCAACTAGTAATGTTGTCAAATACTTTGAATAAAAATGTCTCCCAAAATAAGCGATGAATAAATATTCTCAAATTATAAAAGTAGCGTTAACAAAACTATTTCGTAAGAAAAAACCCCCACTTTTCATCAAAATCCCAAGAATTCCACTGATTTTCATTTATCGGACTATGGAGCGTATAAGTATTATTAATAAAGCAATGATAATGGGAAACCGTCAATAACTTTATTCATAGTTAAGATAAATAAGAAATTTAAACTGAATTTGATAGTCAATAAGTACAGTTATGTTTTGCACATAACTTTTGATTGGGTTCTCGGATAAATAAAAAATGTTGGACTTATGGACTTTGGGTGAACTTATTTCTTAATGAAATAACTCCCAAATGGAAAAGTGCCAATGAGATTCAAGTGGGAGTTATTTCATTCGATATGATCATTGGGAATTACTTCATTTTTATTGGCAGTTATTTCATTCAACCTACGCGGATAAAAATTGCTTTGAGTGGCCGGTTTTCTCCTCTGGGGGTGCTCTGCGGATACGCAAATAACCCTATGACTAATAACCCTATTTCGTTATTTTTGGCAAATAATCCTATTTTATCGAAGGACCAATCTACGAGTAAATCATATATTTTTATCCTCGTTATTGCTTTATTACATACACTTACTCTCATATCGACTTTTCCAACTATTTTCCAAGTTTACCTCACCTACGTCGAGTTCCTCGTAAATATTTACTAAAGTATTGACTTCATGTCCTGCCTATGACTGCTTGTCAATGTGTCATACACGAGTATGTGTTTGGCTAAACAAAATGTAGGCTAATGCCGCAGAGTCGTAAACTTATTTCAATCAATTTGATTGAAGTTACGTCAGTTAGTTTTACTTGCAATTTGGTATTACAAAGTATACAAATATTACTACACGTTTTTCATGGTCTGTTTATGTCATAATGTGTAACCTAAAAATAGGCAATATTCTACTGAGAAATTTGACAGCCCAAATGTAGACTTTGATTTTTAAATGATGTATGCCGTATTAATTTTATACACGAAATAGTTTAAGACTATAGGAAAAGGGTAAACCACTTAAAATAAAATTTATATAGACTCTAGAATTTTTAAAGAAATTTTTGCTTAATTTGTCCGTCTATTTATCTCCCCTATAGTATGCAATATTTTTTACTGAATTTTGATTTTTGAAGAAATTTCCGTCTAACACTTTGTCCGTCCGTCCGGCTATTTATCCTCTATATATTATTAAATGTTTTCTATTCACTTTTTTAAATGTTTGAAGCAATTTTGTTTTCTAATGACTTTTAAAACATTGTCCGTCCGTCTGAGTATATATTTTGACTTTTTCAATTTTTGAAGATTTTTTTCGCCCTATAGTATGCAATGTTTTCTATTGTTTCAAGTTTCAGGTTTATTGAGTCTTTTTTCATACATAATTTTGGATATACAAGAATCATAATAACAGAAACACTTAAAACTATGATGTATTGTTTTAATATTCATAAATTTTGTACAGCATCTTGCTTATTAGTGTAGAAAATTTAGTCTTATTTGTCCGTCTGTCAGTCTATTTATCCGCTCTAAAGTATACAATGCTTTCTATTGACTTTATTTGATTTTTGTAGAAATTTTCTTATAGCCATTTGTGCATTGTCTGTCTATTTATTTGAAGATTTATCCGCCGTATAGTATGCAATGTTTTATATTGATTTTTTAAATGTGTATAGAAAATGTTGTCTTATTTGTCCGTCTGATAGTATATTTATCCGCTCTAAAGTATGCAATGCTTTCTTTTGCCTTTTTTTGATTTTTGAAGAAATTTTCGTATAGCCATTTGTCCATCTGTCTGTCTATTTATCTGCCCTATAGTATGCAATGTTTTTGTTGGTTTTTTATTTTTGAAGAAATCTTCGTCTAACAATTTGTCCGTCTGTCTGCTGTTTATCTGTCCTATGGTACGAGTACGAGTATATTTTATTTTCTATTGGCTTTTTTAATATGTTTTATTTGTCCGTCCGTCTGTCTATTTACCTCTCCACTCAATTATTTAGCCTTTAGTTTCTAAACTCCCAATTTTATTAAAGTATTGGATAATTATGTAAATTTTTAAAATTGCCTCAAGTGGTTTTTATCATAGCTATCCATCGGTTTTGTGTTTTTAACTCTTCAAAAAATAAATATTACTATAAGTTGGAAATTAATCATCATCATTTCTTTCGTTTTTTGCGATAATATTAAGAGATTAACACATTTTGGCGTTTTATAACCCAGAGACCAGCGGCAGGCAGCATCATTGTCTTGTGACTATAATTGTTTATATCACACCAAACGATTTGTTTTCGTTGCAATACATTATTCTTTTTTTTGCGAAAAAAATAACACTGTTCAACTTTCAACAAAATTGTTTTTGAGCTAAAATAAACGGTGTTTTTTATTTGTGGGGAGGGGATTAAACAATTTATTCGCTTTTTTGATATACAAATGTGTGTTTTGTATATTTACTTGGTTTAAACAATTTCTGATTTTATAGTCAACAGAAAATTTGGTGTTATGACCAAAAAAAAACAAAAAATTGGTGTATTTGGCAAAAACAAATTTTTGTTTTCAATATTTCGATTTAATATGAAACATGCCACTACCATTAGCATTTATTTATTCGATTGTTCATTGTTGGCCAAAGGCCAAATAAGTTTTGCAAAGATTAGTTTTGTTAGAAAAAGGGGAGATTTTTGTTTTAAAAGCTTAAGTGTTTTATTTATTTTTGTTTTTTGGTGTGAAGAATTTGATCTCTCTAAACATGAGTAGAGATTTGTAATTTATTTGAAAATTAGATTAATTGCTGAAAACAAAAATTTCTAAAGAATGTCGTTGCGTGATTTTGGGGATTTGCGTTTCCGATTTGACACATATCGATTATTCTGTGGGGCCCCATTCAGTGTTGTTTACTAGCAAAACTTAATATGTTTAAATATCTAGAAAACTGGAATTGTTGGCAATAAAAACCAGTTTAAATTTCTCATTTATCTCAATTATGGAAAAAGTTATTGAAGATTTTCTACAGTTATCACTTTATTTATAATAGTCATACGCTCCCCAGGACGAATACTTTAAATCTGTGTCTAAGTGGATTTGGAGGGATTTTTTCTTTCTTTTTTATTTTTTTAACAAAAAGTTGACTTTCTGAGAATATTATCTTTATTTTTAAACTTATACTTCTTTGGAATTATGTTTTGTTTTTGGAGATTTTCGTTTCCCCAATTCAATCAAATCAAATCTTGACTATTTATTTGGGAATCTAAAACTTTTCTCATTTAAAAAGTTCTAAAAAGTGAATACATACTGTGATTGTTTTCTTGTTTAGTAATAAATAACAAAAAAGAAAACAATCCACTGAAATTAATGAGCAGGCAGATAAATAGAGAGACAGACGGACAAATATGCAAAATGTTCTTCAAAAATTAAAGGAAGTCCAAAGAAAACATTGCATACTATAAGGCAGACAGGCGGATAAATAGGCGAAAATATCTTTAAATTTCATTGACATATGGTTTTGAAGATTGGGAATATTTCCCTTTCTCAGTTTTTTTTTATTATAGTCTTAACTATGTATTTTTGCCGAATAAATCTTTTCTCTTCTAAAAGGTTCTACAAAAATGATAAATGCTATGGATTTCCTTACACCATATTTTAGTAATAACAATTCCGATTTCCTTAGAATATAATAATGTTTCTCAACTCTCACAAAAAAGCCGTTGTAAGTAACATCGACTTACTTGATTGCTTTTGTCTTCAAATGACAATAAACTGTTAACCAATAAAAAAAAGAAAGACACGTTTATAGTCATTTAGAGAAAAAAAAAGAGTCGGGGAAGCCTTGAGCTTCATCATCAACTCGATATAGCCGTGATTTCATAAGGCAAGGGACAGAGGCGATGGGCAACAACCGCCGCCGAACTGAAATCAATATCAGTTTAAAGGCAAGCCCAAGAAAAATGTGTCCGTCCGTCTGTCCGTCCATCCGTCCATCCGCCGATGTTTCCCTGCACCCATCCATCCATCCATTTCGACTAGTCATGCTGCCTCCTCAGTTTGTCTCCCATCTTCTGCCACCTCATTCCCGTCCAAAGTGTCTAAGGTCAGTACTGTTTCAGTTGTTTTTATTTTGGCCATTTGAGTTCAGTTCAGTGTTGGAACTTTTTTAATGGTTACTGCGGATTGTTTGGTATTTTTTTATAATTTTTTCATCTTCTCTGGTCTGGGCATTGTGTTTCTGAACTTGCTGCGCGATTTTTTATTTTTGTTTTTGTTTTATGATCATCTTTGTGTTAACAAATGTCTATTGTTAAATGATTTCGTTATTTTAATGTTCAATATATTGTAAATTATTACTGTTTTTTATGAAGCGGCAGCGTTGGCGAATCAATGTTTAAGATAGCAATCGCAGCGGCATGTTGCTGGGTCACTGTTTTTATTTTTGAAAAAATATTGTATATATATTTTTTCTGATCTTTGTCGCTTAAAGTGTGAAAAAGGTTAATTATAGCCGGCTACAAGTAAGTCTGTTTTTGCTGCGGCTTTATTTAAAGGTCTCATTCGTTAAAAAAAGGTTGTCATGCTGATAATAACTTGGTACAACAAAATAGCTGTATAATTGATTAAATTATTTTTAAAATAAAAACGGTTTTCAATTCAAAAAAATTGATCCGCAAGAAAAATACAAAACACATGGGGGTCATATGAAATCTCAAAGCATGAGTCATGATATAATAAATTGATAATGGACAAAAATTTCGATTGTGAATAGTATTCAGAGATTTTAAAGAATTTGTAGATGTTTTTCTCTTCAAAATAGCAAGCGAAAGTTTTCGAGTTATAAAAAAAAGGAAAAATATAGAAAATATAAAATTGGAATGATATGCACCATTCAAAATTAAAAAAAAATTAAAAACGAAGACGATTTTTCTTTCCATATTAACAACCGAAAGATTTTAAATTATAAAAAGGCATTCGTATTTTTTAATATAAAAAATTATACATTTTATTTTAAATTGAATGGCTTCAATAAAAGGCTTGTTTGTATTTATTTTTTGCATTAAAACTGTACTGACTTTTGGGAGCAAAAATATTCACTTGGCGCTATTTTATTTAGTTAGTCACCTATCTATAATTCTTTGTAGTTTGCCAAATAAAACATGCGTAATATCAAGATTTATATTCTGGTACTAATTTTTTTCAAATACGTCGTTCGATTTGCTGAATACAGCCTTAGCGTATGCAATACTTCCGTTTGCATTTTGAATTCTTAAATTTCTATTAAAAATTTAAAGACTGGAAAATTTGTAGAATCGGAAGAATTGCTATAACATTTTAAATTATTCAGTGATTTTCTTCGGATATGGTTAATTTTATTCATAACCGATCTGGCTTTATGACGAAAGAAAAAAAGCTAATTTTGTTTCAGCCATTTTCGATTTGTAGTTACTTTTATTTGAAAATTTTAAAAATGTCAAATTTTGTAGGAAAAATTTATGTTAATTTTTTCTATAAAAAACATGTCAATTGACATCAATTTTTGAATCAATTTTTTATAGAAAAAAATTGACATCAATTTTTTATAGAAAAAAATTTACTAATCAATTTTTTATAGTATATAATATTTATATATATTCCAAACAAATTAAGTTTAAGATTTTCCATCCTAAAAGTATGTAATTTTTGAGAAAATTGACATCAATTTTTTATAGAAAATAATTTACATAAATTTTTTATAGAAAAAAAATAGACATACATTTTTTATAGAAAAAAATTGACATCAATTTTTTATAGAAAAAAATTGACATACATTTTTTTATAGAAAAAATTGACATCAATTTGACATAAATTTTTCCTACAAAAAATTTATGTTAATTTTTTCTATAAAAAATTTATGTCAATTGACATCAATTTTTGAATTAATTTTTTATAGAAAAAAATTTACATCAATTTTTTATAGAAAAAAATTTACTAATCAATTTTTTATAGAAAAAAATTGACTAATCAATTTTTTATAGAAAAAATTGACTAATCAATTTTTTATAGAAAAAATTGACTAATCAATTTTTTGTAGAAAAAATTGACTAATCAATTTTTTATAGAAAAAATTGCCTTCTCAATTGTTTTTAAAAAAAAATGCATTTTAAATATTTTATATAACAAAATTGTCTTATAAAATGTTTATAGAAAAAAATTGGCATATATTTATTATAGAAAAAATTGTGACATCAATTTTTTATAGAAAAAAATTGACTTACGAATTTTTTATAGAAAAAAATTGATTACGATTTTTTTATACAAAATTGACATCAATTTTTTATAGAAAAAATTGATATCAATTTTTTAAAGAAAAATATTGACATCAATTTTTTATAGAAAAAATTGATAACACCATTTTTTATAAAAAAATTGACATTATTTAAAAAATTTACATCAATTTTTATAGAAAAAATTGGCCAATCAATAGAAAAAATTGACATCAATTTTTTATAGAAAAAATTGACACTAATTTTTTTATAGAAAAAATTAACTTACCAATTTTTTATAGAAAAAATTAACTTACCAATTTTTTATAGAAAAAATGCATTTTAAATATTTTATAGAAAAAAATTCTCAATACAATTTTATAGAAAAAATTGACATCAATTTAAAACAGGAAAAAATTGACATAAATTTTTTATAGAAAACAATTGACTCACAAATTGTTTATAGAATAACTTGACTAATCAATTGTTTATAGAAAAAAATTATCAATTTTTATAGAAAAAAAAATTGACACAAATTTTATAGAAAAAAATTTACATAAATTTTTTATAGAAAAAAATTGTCATATATTTATTATAGAAAAAATTGTGACATCCATTTTTTATAGAAAAAATTTACATAAATATTTATAGAAAAACATTGCTAACACCATTTTTTATAGATAAAAAATCGATTTATCAATTTTTTATTGAAAAAAATTGTCTTACCAATTTTGTATAGAAAAAATTGCCCTATAAATTTTTCATAAAAAAATTTGGCTTATCAATTTTTTTATAGAAAAAATTGTCTTATCAATGTTTTTATAGAAAAATTTGTCGAATCAATTTTTTATAGAAAAATTTGTCTTATCCATTTTTTATAGGCAAAAAATAATGTAGGCAATATTTTTAATAACATTTAGTTCAGCTTTAAGTATACAAAGGTATCTATAGAAATGCAGTACTTTTTTAAACAGCTAAAATTATTGTTTAAATTTCCGCCCTATTATATGCTTTATAAAAAGAGTTTTTCAGTTTTTACCCTCTTAAATATTTTACATTTTCAACAATATTCATCCCTCGGCGATAGGCAATATTATTTGTAGGACTACATTATTAGTTTGTATAAAATGTTTCCCAAAGCTGTAAACAATTGCATTCAATGAAAATTTTTTCCAATATACCAGTACTCCCTTAAGGTATGCAATATCTTCCTCTTCTACAACCCCAAAATATACAATAAATATTATCAAAAAAATATACTTTTAATGTAGACAATATATAATCACATTTTCTTCAGCCTCGAATTAGGCTATGTTCTAATCTTGTACATCCTTAAAGTATGCAATATATTGTAGACAAATTCAGTGTATATTAAGAGTAGGCAATATCTTCTAGATTCATTGAGTACTGTCTTGGAGTAGGCATTATTTTTATATGAATTGCATCCTAATGAAGTCTGCATTAAAAAAAAATATTTTCTGTATTTGAAGGATGTGGAATTGAGCTTAATTTTTAAATTGTGAATAAATTGAGCCGATGACTTTTCGATTGTTTTAAACACATTGATTTCAATTTTGAACTTTGTTAATCACCATTGCATTAATTTCAATTGAAATATCAAAATATTTCCCAAATTGCATTCCATTAAAGTTATTTTAGTACTTTTTTATGCAATAATTCATTACAATTGCAATTTGATGTATTACGAAAAATAAATCTCTGATTTGATAATTCCGACATGCATTTTTACTTTAACTGAGTGTTGATTTCATTGTAATCGCATTGCCGTTGCCCTAGCGCAACGGCGTAAAACACGCAAATCTTTTTGGCAATAAAAAATTCTCGTTTACATATTCGCCTGAGACCGGCAAAAAAAACCAAACCAAATCCACAAAAACTTTTTACCACAATTCTCATAAAAATTCGAAACATCACACAGAAACAAAAACCAAGTCGTTTTTATTCAATTTGATGCAACATGTTTGATGCATTTGCCTTCGAGTCGAAAGACATCGTATAGAGGAATGCAGAACTCCGACTGACTGACTTACTGACTTTAATACCACCCCAAAAATCTTTTTATTTCACATTTAAATCCATGCCATAAAAATTCCGTCCGTCAGGGCAGCGAGAAAACCGAAATAAAGATCACCAGTGGAAAAAAAGTCATAAGAAAGAGTCAAAAGGTGAATGAATTGCAATTTAATGGCGATGTAGTTTGGTGATTATGGAGTTCCACATGACGGATGCGGATGATGGGGGGATGAGAGGATGGCGATGACGAAGAAAATGCTCTGGAAAAAAGCTCTAAAACACGCCGAAGTTACACAATCGTAAATCATCTGAATGCAATGCCGGTTCCAGTGATTACAACACGGCACTGAGGGCACTGCAGGAACTCGAGCTGGCACAGATGATGATGTTGTTGTCATCGTCGCTGGTGGGAAGGAATGTTTGCTGTCATTCTTTTTTACTGTGGCCTTAACTCCCTCACCTCTCCTCCCTGACTTGATTTCAAGTTTCAAGCACTTTCAGTATTTCAATTCATTTCAAGATTAATCACGTTATATGGGCAAAAACGTATAAAGGCGATAATCATGTTTCAACATGATTTTTTTCCTCTTAATTTTTCTTTCATTCTTTTCTATACATTTCTCAAGGGGTTCTACATGTCTTTAAGTCAATGTTCGGCAGGGAATTCCGCCTTTGTTTTGCAGTATGTAAAACTTACCTTAAATATAAATCCTCCCATGTCGGAGGCACGTTCATTGGCTGAACCTGATGCTCTTTTAAAACAATGCAGATAGTCACGTGTCAAAACAAAGTATCTGCAAAGAAAAAGCGGAAAAGAATAAAGAAGGTGAGAAAATTGCTTTAAAATGAAAGAAAGTTGTTGGGATTGAAATAGAATAAGAAAATAATATATATATATGTATTATTCTAAAAAAGTTATTTTATTTTATTTAATTTAATATAATATTATTTTGCTTGAATTCTACTTCTTTGAAGGTTTTTACAACATTTAAGGCACTATGAACAAAAATTTATTTGGCCTAAAAGTATGCCATATTTTCAAAATGAATTATTCCTCGACAATAGGCAATATTATTTTGTAATTTTAACACAGGCAATTTTGCACTAAAACTATTAAACAATAAAAAATAGTCAACCCCTCTTTTATAGGTACATTTGTAATCTATAAGTTTTTTTTGTAGAAAAAAATTTCTCCTCAATTTTTTATAGAAAAAATTGTCTCCTCAATTTTTTTATAGAAAATATTGTTTCTTTAATATTTTTATAGAATAAAATGTCTCCTCAATTTGTTTATAGAAAAAAAGTCTTAATAATTTTTTTTTTGGAAAAAATGCCTTATCAATTTTTATAACCCTTTTATAGCAAACAATTGTCATCAATTTTTTATAGAACAAATTGTCATCAATGTTTTTATAGCAAAAGTTGTCTAATTCATTTTATGTATAAAAAATTGTCTATCATTTTTATGAAAAAAATTTCAATAATTTTTTTATGGAAAAAATTTCAAAAAATTTTTTATGGAAACAATTTCAATAAATTTTTTATAGAAAAAATTTGAATACGTTTTTTATGGAAAAAATTTCAATAATTTTTTCATAGAAAATATTTTTAATAAATTTATTTTATAGAGATTGTTTTAAATTTTTTTACAAAAAGTTATTTAACCATTGATAATATATTTTATAAAAATCGGTAAGAAATTAGAAACTAATTATCTTTAAATTTTTTATAGATAAACTTGTCATTAAATTTTTGACCTTCACTTTTTTATACAAAAAAATTAATTATCTACAATTTTTTTATACAAAAAATTAATTATCTAAAATTTTTTTTACAGAAAAAATTAATTGTCTAGCAGTTTCAAATAGAAAAAAATGGTGCGAGATTTTTATATACAAATGTCATTAAATTTTTTGTAGAAATATTTGTAATTAATTTTTTATGGCAAATTGTTATGAAATTTTAATGGAAAACATTTTCAATAATTTTTTTTTAGATAAAAATGTTACTGAATTTATTTTAAAGAAACAAATTCCAATAAATTTTTTATAAAAGATATAAATCGTAATATATAGAAAATACTAATATTTTTCTATAAACAATTTATTTAAAAAAATGTCAATTGTCAATCGATTTTGATCAAATATATTATTAATATTTAAATAATTTTTTATAAAAAAAAAACAAATTAAAACATTTTCTATAAAATACAAATATTTGATAATATGTTGAAAAATAATTGATTTTGTTTCTATAAAAATGATAGACAATTATTTCAGTAAATAATTTTTGCTATAAACAGCTGATAAGACAATTTTTGCAAAAAAAAAAAAAATAATAAGACAATTTTTTTCTATAAAATCTATAAAACAATTTCTTATAAAAAAATTTTTCGTTAAATTTATGGAAAATACTTCCAATTTTAAAGAAAAAAATTCCACTCGACTTTTTTTAAAACATATCACTGTAATATATAGAAAATATTTATATTTTTCTATAAACAATTTATTAAAAAAATTTCAATTGTCAACCGATTTTTATAAATAGTTAAATAATTTTGTATAAAAAAAATTAAAAAATTTTCCATAAAATAAATTTAATGCAAATATTTCCTATAAATAAATCTATTGAAATTTTTTCTATAAAATAAATTTATTGAAATTTTTTCCATAAAAATGATAGACAATTATTTTGCTATATAAAATTGATAAGACAATGTTTGCTATAAAATATGTATAAGACAATTTTTTGCAATAAAAATGTATTCAAATTTTTGCTATAAAACTTTGATAAGACAAATTTTGCTATAAAATATTGATGACAATAGTATCATCAATTGTATAGCAAAAATTGTGTTATAAATTTTTCATACCAAAAATTATCTTATCAATTTTTTATAGAAAAAAGTGTACATTTTTTATAGAAAAAAGTGTTATCAATTTTTTATAGAAAACATTTTCTTATCTTTTTTCTGACAATATTGTCCGATCTGGCAATCCTGTAAACATAGCTTTATCAATTTATTATAGAAAACTATTTTCTTATCCATTTTTTTATAGGAAAAATTGTCATCAATTTTTTATAGGAAAAATTGTCTTACCATGTTTTTTATACGAAAAATGGTCTTATAATTTTTAATAGAAAAAATTGTCCTCAATTTGTTTATAAAAAAATGGTCTTATTATTTTTTAAAGAAAAAATTGTCTTATCAAAATTTATTGACATTTCTTTATAGAAAAAATTGTCATCCATTTTTGATAGAAAAAATTCTTGTCCATTACGTTAAAAAAATGAAAACGTTTTTTTTATAACTTATAGAAAAATTTGTCATATTTATATAGAAAAAATTGTCATAACTTTTTTTATAGAAAAAATTGTCAATATTTTTTATAGAAAAAATTGTCATAAATTTTTCTATAGAAAAAAAATTGTCATCAATATTTTTATAGAATAAAATTTCTTATAAATATTTTTTATAGAAAAAATTGTCATAAATTTTTATATAGAAAAAAATTTCATAAATTTAGAATAAATAGAAAAAATTGTCTTATCATGTTTTTTATAGAAAAATTTGTCATCAATTTTTTAAAGAAAAAATTGCCATACATTTTTTTATAGAAAAAAATTGTCATTAGCTTTTTTATAGAAAAAATTGTCATCCATTTTTTATAGAAAAAATGTCCATATAAAATTGATAACTAATTTTTATTTTAAAAATCTTAAATTAATCGAATAATTTTAAAAAATTTATAGACAAAAATTTTTTCCTTACAGAAAAAATTGTTTATAATTTTTTTTATGTAAAAAATTGTCTGTCAGTATTTTTATACAAATAATTGCCACTCCATATTTATGGAAAAAATTTAAATAATGTTTTTATAGAAGAAATCGTAAAAATTTTCTATAGAATAAATTTTCAATATTTTTTTTTTTTATAGAAAACATTTTTGATTAGTTTGTTTTATTATTATATTCAATAAATGAATTTTATAGAAACAATTTTCAAGAAATTTATTTAATAAAAAAATTTGTCAATAGTAAATTTTTTTTCTAAAAAAAATTATAAACAATATTTTCTCTAAAAAATGGTAGACAATTTTTTCTCTTTAAAAAATTTATTGATATTTTTTTTATAAAAAATTTATAGAATTTTTTTTTCTATGAAAAATTTATAGAAATTTTTTCTATAAAAAATTTACAGAATTTTTTTTCTATATTAAATTTATAGAATTTTTTTTCCATATATAAAATGTATCGAAAATGTTTTCTATAAAAAATGTATAGAAAATTTTTCCTATAAAAAATTTATAGAACATTTTTTCTATAAAAAATGTTTCAATAAAAAAATTATATATTTTTTTTTGTTATCAAAAAAACAGAAATTTTTTTCTATAAAAAAATTAAAGGAATTTTTTACTATAAATTTATATAAAAATGTAATTTATAGCAATATTTTCTCTAAAAAATGGTACACAATTTTTTCTCTTTAAAAAATTTATAGACAACTTTTTTTCTTTAAAAAATTTATAGACAATTTTTATATAAAAAATTTTTTTTTCTATTAAAAATTTATAGACAATTTTTTCTATTAAAAATTTATTGAAAATTTTTTCTATTAAAAATTTATAGACAATCATTTCTATTAAAAATGTATAGACCATTTTTTCTATAAAAAGTTTATCGAAAATTTGTTCTATAAAAAATTTATAAAAAAAATTTTCTATAAAAAATTTGCAGACATTTTTATCTATAATAAATTTATAGAATTTTTTTTTCATATAAAAAAAATTTATAGAATATTTTTTCTATAAAAAATTTATAGAAAATTTTTTCTATAAAAAATTTATAAAAAATTTAAATTTTTTTCTATAAAAAATTTATAGAATTTTTTTTTATTAAAAATTTATAGAAATTTTTTGTAAAAATGTGAAAATCAGATTTTTTTTGCTATAAAAAAATTAAAGGAATTTTTTGCTAAAAATTTATTTAAAAATTTAATTTATAGCAAATTTTTTCTATAAAAAATGTATAGACAATTTTTTCTATAATAAAATTTCTCTTTAAAAAATTTATAGACAACTTTTTCTCTTTAAAAAATTATAGACAATTTTTAATATTTTATTATATTTTTTTATTTATAGAGTTTTTTCTATAAAAAATTTATAGAACATTTTTTCTATAAAAAATTTATAGAATTTTTTTCTATAAAAAATTTATACAAAATTTTTTCTATAAAAAATTTATAAAAAATTTAAATTTTTTTCTATAAAAAATTTATAGAATTTTTTTTTATTAAAAATTTATAGAAATTTTTTGTATAAAAAATTTTTTGTATAAAAGATTTATAGAAATTTTTTGTATAAAAAATTTATAGAATTTTTTCTATACAAAATTTATAGAAATGTTTTCTTTAAAAAATGTATAGAAATTTTTTCTATAAAAATTTATAGAAATTTTTTCTCTATACAAAATGTATAGAAATTTATTTCTATAAAAAATGTATAGAATTTTTTTCTAGAAAATTTTTTCTATAAATAATTTATAGAAAATTATTTTCTTTAAACAATATAAGAAATTTTTTCGTATAAAAAGTATATAGAAAATTTTTTTTCTAAAAAAAATTTGTAGACATTTTTTTATAAATTTATAAACAAATTTTTCTATAAAAAAATTTATACACATTTATCCTATAAAAATTGATCGAAAAAGTTTTCTATAGAAATGTATACAATAGTTTTTCTATAAAACATTTTTAGACAATTTTATCTATAAACAATTATAAATTTTTTTTGTAAAATATTGGTAGACGGTTTTTTCTGTTTGTTGATTTAAAGTATTCTATATTTTCAACTAAAAGTTTGCCTAAATTTAGGCAATCCTAATTAAAAATATTCTTCAATTTCTTTTTAAGCCAGACAAACGTACATTTAAAGTTGTTAAATTGACTGCTTTGTGTTTCACTCTAAACTTCCTCGCCTTCCCCTACAGTTCCAATAAAGTGAACCTAATTTTTTCTGCTTATTTCCTGTCCCCATTCTATGCATTCGTCTTCATGCCATTCCAATGCAGCTTTCCTTTTGTGGCATTCATTTAATGCTCCTTTTGTGGTCTCGTTTATTGTTACTTTCAATTATGCTTCATTAACTTTATTTTATCATCTGCTACTGAAACTTCCCATGTTGATAGCCAGAGACGGCATGTTTCCAAAAAAAGTTGAAAAAAAACAGACAAGACAAACCGAAATTTATCCTTGAAAAAAGCTGGGAGGAGCTCATAGCAGACCACAAGAAGAAAAAACACGCTCTAGACAATAATTTGGTTTTTATGGGCTACCCGATAGTCATCATCGTCGTCATACTCATCTCGGAAACAGAAAAGGTTTTTTAATGGTCAGTTTTTGTGTGAGACTTTTAGAAATTGGCTCAATCCTTTGGGAGGGGACTGGGGGTAAAGTATTTTAAATAATCAGCAAGGGAAGCAGGGTAGCAGCCAACAAAATGATGCTAAACAGAAGCTGGATCCCCACAACAATAACACCAGCTTCGTAGTTGTTTTTTTTTATTAAGAAAACGACATCCCCTGATACACCTTTTTTGAAAATAACCCAAAACTTGTTTCACCGCATGATTAGTTGCTTTTGTCTTATGTGGGGTGTAAACATAATTTAGTATTTTTTTAAATTTAACCATTTAAATTGCTCGCTCTGATGATGTTTTAAACTTGAAGGCAATTTTTCTTTTGTTTTTTTTTCTTTCTACTATTCAGAGCTCAGGAATAGCCTCTGGTCATTTATGTCTGGTTTTTAGTTTATTCTGAGGATAAATGACATGCCAAACTCCACTTTTGAAAAGTCAATGAAACTCCAAGAATAACTTAGACAAAACGGAAAGTCAACAGAGAAAACTATGTAAAGTTCTGTACGGCAGTACACCTTGAGAAATATTGTGGGAATGTAAGAGATTCCCTGGAGCTCTGGAGGTATGCTACAGAAATTCACCAGTTATTTAACCGTTTGTTTGTTTTGTCAGTTACATGGGAAAATTAATGGACAATGGTCAATGAACCTGAAGAGGAAGACAAATTGACAAAGCTAGTTGTTAGTCGGTAGAATTCCGTGCTTATAAAACGGGACGTGAAGTTGAATTTCTGTTGTAAAGTATTTACTGTAAACTATATTATAAAATCCATAATGGCGCCCAACGTTGGCTAGAATCAATACATTTTCCTTTGCATTATTATAAAAATATTCAAAAACTGATGTAAACAATTTCTTCGCTTTCTGAATATCAAAAACCCCAAATGCGCAAAATAATAAATATGAAATGTTTGACAGTTACAATGAGTGGAGCAACATCTGGGATGGATTTTTGCCCAATCATTAAAACGAAAACATTTTCAAAAATCTTTCAGAAATAAATATAAAAAAATTATTTACATATTTATAGATATACAAACAAATAAATCCAGAGGCCACATTGGATTAAAGAGCCTTCTGTAATCCATATGTCCAAAAAATATTAATAACTTTATTAAGCCCGCGGCAATTATTCTTCAGCCGTTTATTTCGCCCCGACATGGTGCGAAATCATTTTGTGAATTGTTAAACAATTTATTTTGTGCTATTAATGTCATTCTTAAAAGAAGAAAAAAAAACAGAACTAATGCAAAGAGGGAGGGAGAGAACAAAGGGGGTTCCACCATGTGTTTGTAATATATGCCATAAAGAGTCTGTGTTGTTGGGGTATCGTCATTTCGTAGCCGTTTGGATTTTTTCCTTAATAATTTTTTTTGGCGAACAGGAAGCAATTATTACGTTTTGAATAAAGGCATCGTCATATCGCTGTCATACAAATTGTTTGATATGCGGCATGTTTTGCATACATTTTGTTTTTAATTTTTTTTTGTTGAACCCCAAATGAATGTTGCCAAAAATATACCAAAAGAAGAGAGATAATCGAAAAGAGTTCTTAAAAATAAACTACAGTTTGTATAAAAATGACATAATGATATGATGACATATAAATTTGGAGACTGATTATGAGGAAACATGAAATGAGGCAAAGAAATGGGTATGTTCGAAAGAATACACAGCGTTTTAAGTTTTATTTTGAGGGGAAGATACATCTATATTTTTATAAAAACATAAACATATGTGATCCCATTAAGTCGTATTGATGGACACATTTTTCTATAAAAAATTGATGAAATTTATAGAGAATTTTTTCTATAAAAAATGTATGGAGAATTTCTTCTATAAAAAACTCATGGAGAATTTTATATATAAAAAAATTGAAGGAGTGTTTTTTTATAAAAAAAAATTATAGAGATTTTTTCTATAAAAAATTGTTGAAAAATTTTTTCTATAAAAAAATTGATGGAGAATTTTTTATTAAAAATTTAAAAAAACTTTATTCTATAAAAAAATTGATGGAGAGTTTTTGCTATAAAAATTTTATGGAGAATTTTTTCCATAAAAATTGATAAAGAATTTTTTCTATAAAATTGATAGAGAATTCTTTCTATAAAAATTGATAGAGAATTTTCTATAAAAATTTGATGGAGAATTTTTTCTATAAAAACAATTGATGTAGAATTTTTGCTATACAAAATTTATGGAAAACTTGTTCCATAAATAAAATTTTTTCTATAAAAAATTTGTAGAGAATTTTTTTTATAAAGAATTTTTGGAGAATTTTGAAGAATTTTTTCTTTAAAAAAAATTTATAGATAATTTTTTCAATAAAAAAATTTATAGAGAATTGATGGATAATTTTTTCTATAAAAAAATTGAGGGAGCATTTTTTTCTATAAAAAAATTGATGGAGAATTTTTTTCTATAAAAAAATTGATGGAGATTTTTTTTTTCTATAAAAAAATTGAGGGAGAATTTTTTCTATAAAAAACAATTGAGGGAGAATTTTTTCTTTAAAAAATTTATAGAGAATTTTTTCAATAAAAAAATTGATGGATAATTTTTTCTATAAAAAAATTGAGTAAGAATTTTTTTCTATAAAAAATTGATGGATAATTTTTTTCTATAAAAAAATTGATGGAGATTTTTTTTCTATAAAAAAATTGAGGGAGATTTTTTCTTTTAAAAATATGTATTGAGAATTTTTTCAATAAAAAAATTGATGGATAATTTTTTCTATAAAATAATTGAGGGAGAATTTTTTTCATGTCGGTTGCCCGTTATTATTTCGGTCTGTAATCGTTATGATTTAAACTGAGATACTCTCTCGGCTAAAGACCAACCTGCTTCTATACAGTGATAGAAAGCAAGAATTTTACATGGCAAAATATATAGAGTATCTCAGTTTAAATCAGAATTGTTTTCTATAAAAAAATTGATGGAGATTTTTTTTCTATAAAAAAATTGATGGAGAATTTTTTCTATAAAAAAATTGAGGGAGAATTTTTTCTATAAAAAAAATTGAGGGAGAATTTTTTTCTATAAAATATTTATGGAATTTTTTCTATAAAAAAAATTGATAAAGAATTTTTTCTATAAAAAAATTGATGGAGAATTTTTTTTTATAAAAAAATTGATGGAGAATTTTTTCTATAAAAAATTGATGGAGATTCTTTTCTAAAAAATTGATGGAGAAATTTTTCTATAAATAATTAAAAATTTTTTCTATAAAAAAATTGATGGAAAATTTTACCTATAAAAAATTAAAGGAGAATTTTTTCTATAAAAAAAATTATGGAGAATATTTTCTATAGAAGATACAATTATTTGGGAAAAACATAATTATTTGACCTAATTGATAAAAAATTTATAGACAATTTTCTCTATAAAAAATTGAATGAAGGAGAATTTTTTATACATTTAGAATTTTTTGTATAAAAAATTGATCGAGATTTTTTTCTATAAAAAAAATTGATGGAGAATTTTTTCTAAAAAATTTTATGGAGAATTTTTTCTATAAAAAAATTGATGGAGAACTTTTTTTATAAAAGAAATTTATGGAGAATTTTTTCTATAAAAATTTTGATGTGGATTTGGTTCTAAAAAAATTGGATGGAGATCTTTTTCTATAACAAAATTGATGGACAATATTTTTTTTACAAAAAAATTGATGGAATGGAGGAGAATTTTTCGACATTTTTTTTTACAAAAAAATTGATGGAAAATTGTGTCTTAAAAAAAGTATGGAGAATTTTGTTCGATAAAAAAATGTGTGGAGATTTTTGCTATAAAAAAATTGATGAGATTTTTTCTATTAAAAATAAAGGAACATTTTTTCTATAAAAAAATAATGGAGATTTTTTTGCTATAAGAAAAATAAGGGAGAATTTCTATAAAAAATTAAATTCTCCATCAATTTTTTATGGAAAAAAATCACCATGAATTTTTTACGGAAAAATTTTTTTTTATCATTTTTTTATGGAAAAAAATTTTGATAAATTTTTTAAAAAAATTCTCCATTAATTTTTTATGTAAAAATTTGTCCATAAATTTTTTTATGGAAAAATTCTCGATCAATTTTTTATAGAAAAAAATTTCCAGCAATTTTTTATAGAAATAATTCTTTATCAATTTTTTTACAGAAAAAATTCTCCATAATTTTTTTGTAGAAAAACTTCTCCATAATTTTTTTATAGAAAAAAGTCTACAAGAATTCTATATAGAATAAAATTCTCTATCTGTATTTTTATAGAAAAATTCTCCATCAATTTTTTTATAGATTAAAATTTTATAGAAAAAATTCTCCATCAATTTTTATAGATAAATTAAACCCATTAACCCTCCATAGTTGGCGGTGTCGTCACCCTTATATTCGATCATTAATCGATTCCACTTTCATTACAAATTCTGCAGTCATGAATTTGTTTTTGTAATTCCTCTCTGTTTCTTTGGGCGCCATTTTTTACAGATTTGAATATGGATATATTTGCATTTAAAGTTAATAAATTATTGAGTATATTTGATTTTAAGAATTATTTTATTAAAATAAAAATAAATTATGTTTATAGATATTATTATTGTTTAACAACAAAGATGTCGAGAGCCACTGATCTAAAATCTAGAAAGGAAATTGTAGTTTTAGCTCTTTGTTCTCCAAATCCACTGAACAAAAATCAACAAAGAAAAATGTATTTGCATTTTTAACTTAATATTCACGAAATCTCCTCAAAAAACCTGCAAGTTTGCTGATGTTTTAATTTTTAAATTATTGTTAAATTCCCATGAATTCAAACCACAAATTTTGTCTCCAAATAACACCCATGAAGCTTGCATTTTCGCCAGTAATTCTTCGCCCTGATATGTGATCGTCAGCATAAATCGATTACATTTCCATTTATATCAATTTCGAAAATGTATTTCCCACCCGCACAATTGTCAACATGCAAGTGAGTCGAATGGGAAAAGTGGTTGCAACATTTTGTGTCATGTCTTCATTAATTATTTAAAATAATTCACTTAAAATGTAAAAAAAAAGCAAAATAACAACACAAAATGAATATCCTGCCGAGTAAAGTGTAAACGAATGAGCTCAGAGATCCTATATAGGAATAAAAAAGCCTTGACTGCATGCGTCGTTGTAGGTTGACAGGATGGCTGGCTGGATGGCTGGCAGGGCCAGGTCAGGTGGAAGTAGGTGAAAGCCGTAGGGGGTGTAGTTGACCTGTCAATTATTTGTCACCAATTAAAATACTAAAGCCATTTGGAAATGACAGAGAGAGAGTGAAAAAAAACGAACTCCAGCGACGAGTATAAAATAAAATCTATATGAATATAAAAGCCACCGGCAGGCATTAATATGCAAGGAATTGTGCTTCCAACCTTGGCCAGATAGGACTGAAGAGAGCCTGCTTCACATCGCATGATGTGGGTGTGGGTGTGTGCGGCCAGGTTATGTTAATGGCTGGGGAGTGTTGCACGACTACCTTTTTGTTTGAAATCATTCAATGTATGTATGTACACCACTTACCTTTCCTTCCATCGTGAAAACAGACGATCACGCTGCTGCCATAAAAGGCCACGTTTAATTGGACCCGTCATCGAGGCTACCGGTATGCGTCCTGCTAACAGTGATTGCTGCAATGGAGAACAAAAAAGAGAAATTTTATTAAAAAAGGCTTGAATGGAGGGCACGAAATAATGGTGAAAGAAATGCTTTATATGTGAAATTAATTTAAATTTACGACTCATTATAATGATGATGGTCACCACAAGCTTATTTTCTAATAGAGTCATTTATTTGGTGTTGAAAGGAGGGAAGGTTTAAAAAAGAAGGGATAAAATGCACTTAAAATTGCTTTTAAACATTAAAATTTTAAAGAGAAAAAATAATAAATAATAACTTATATATAAATATGATTCAAAACATCAAATAAATATGACATCAAAAAATAATAAATATTAACATAAAAAGTAATAAATATGATTCAAAACATCAAATAAATATGACATCAAACCATCAGAACTATAATTTCCTATAAAATTTGCCAGCTTCAGGACAAAAAAAACCAAAAAAATTGAAGCATTATTATTTTTGGTTTATAAAAATTGTTCCCAACAACTAAAGTATGTTGCGGCACATCTTTGGAAAAATAACTTTAGATTGATATATATTTTGTCGCAGTTTGAGCCCATTAAACAACTTGAAAACGTACCACAAATCTGTGTATCTCTGAATCTGTATCACAATTTCATGAAATAATAATAGTTTGGAGATTCAAACTTTTCTCTCAACAATTCAATTGTTTCATTTGCTATGTGGCACGTAGCCACAATCGATCAATGGCAAAAAGATAGCTCTTAACGAGAGCTAAAATATTGCTCATGGGTGTCAAGGTCGTAGGTCGACTGGAAAGTGTTTTTTTTTGGATTTAAACAAAAATGGACTTAGCATCATTTTCAAATGTGAACGGAAAGGTTATTTTTGCTCTAGCTCCTTAACAGTACGTCAGATTGGGAATCGGTCAATGGCATAAAGATAGCTCTTAACAAGAGCTAAAATATTGCTCATGGGTGTCAAGCGTGTAGGTCGGCTGCAAAGTGTTTTTTTTTTTTTGGAAAAAATTGACTTAGCGCACGAAAAGTTGCAATTGGAGAACGACTATTTTGATAATGAAGCAGTTGTTCTTGCGTATATCTCTCCATGATGGAATTGTAAACACTACTGAATACAATGAAAAACAAATGACAAATCATGACATATTACAAATGGCCGAAACGTGACTTCAAAACCATATCATCCCTATTGGAAATCCCGTTATAAATAAGCCGAAAAGTTCTTCGAAATTCGAGTGTATTTGCATTTACCGATGCTAATATTTAATTGAATGATAATGAAATGCAGATGTCGTTGGGCGCCATTTCTCGTCGTTTAATATGGATGTATTTCCATTTAAAGTTATTTTAGTATACAAGAAACATATTTTATTTTATTTTAATAAATATTTCATTTCCAGAAATATTATATAACCACAAATTGTTTGTTAAAATAAAAAAAAATGTATGTATAGCATATTTGTCTTCTTAGAAACTACGTTGGGCGCCATTTGAATAAAATCAAGAGACAGGACAAATTTATCCTTGATTTTTCCAAATGACTCTTCGAACGTCTTATGTATGTCTAGCGGAACCAAATGGAATTGAAAAAGTATTGACTGAGGAAATTTACTTTTTTATAAAATTTCCTTATTAATTAAACCAGTAAGGAAAGACTAAAGTCGGGTGGGGCAACTATATGATACCCTACACCACTCTAGTAAGATGGGATAACAATGCAATATCCAATGTATACTTCAAGTAAAATTTGTTTACACAATTTTAATTTGGTACGTCTCTGCATCTGTAGCCAAATCGGACGAAACACATCTATATACCTTCTTCTTTTATTACAACTTCTATAGGGCCAAAAGGGCCAAATCGGACGAAACATATATATGGGAGCAATATCTAAATCTGATCCGATTTTCTTAAAATTCGGCAATATTGGTCTATGAATGAAGAAACCCTACCGTGCTAAATTTCAAAACGAATAAGTGTAAACTACAGCTTCTATAGGGCTAAAGGTCCAAATCGGACAGAACATATATATGGGGGCCATAGCTAATTCTGAATCGATTTTCTTCAAATTAGGCAATGTTGGTGCATGAATCAAGTAACTCTACTGCGATAATTTTCAAAACAATTGGAGTTAAAATACAGCTTCTATAGTGCCAAATCGGGGGAAACATTTATATGGGAGCTATATCTAAATCTATACCGATTTTCCTCATATTTAAAAGTGTTCTTTCTAGCTACGAAAGACTCCTAACTGCAGAATTTCAGCAAGATCGGAGAGAAATTGCGACCTGTACTTAACGATGAACATGAGTTGGACGGACGGACGGATAATTATGGTTAAATCGACTCAGCTAGTAATTCTGAGTCGATCGGTATGCTTTAAGTTGGGTCTAGCTGTGGTATTTCTAGGAGGTACAAACATCTTATAGCAAACTTATAATACCCTGTACCACAGTGTGGTGTAGGGTATACACAATTAAAATAAACATAAAATCTTATTTAGTTTATATTGTAAATTGCCTTTTCCCGGTGGAGAACGAAATAGAATTAAAACAACGTTTGTGAAATATTCTTAATAATTTTTAATGAAAGTCAATTTCATAATACTGCCCTCCGCTGAATTTAGAATTGGGAGTTTTGTGTGTGGAACGCACTAGAATTGAAATTATCTTTGCAACATGCCTTTATTGGCCATCCAAAGAAGAAATAAGCATACAAAAGCATTAAGTTTGTACGGTTAAAGGCCTGTTTAAGGAGAGGAACGAAATGGAATTGAAAAAGACCTTTGTAAAATATTACTAATTTTCGTTTTGAAATGTCATTTTCTTAATATATCATTGATATTAATTTAGAATTTACTGTTTTGGGTGAGGAACAAACTGGAATTGAAACATCTCTTTTGTAAAATGACGTTATTTACCTTCCAAAATAAAAATACGTAAACATAAAATTGTATTCAGTTTATAATGTAAATGGTCTGTTTTCTGTGCGGAACGAAGTGGAATTGAAAAAACTTTTGTGGAATGTTTACTATTCTCTTTGTGAAATGTAATTTTTATAATATTTTAATGATATCAATTTGGAAATGGTTATTTTGCGTGAGGAACAAACTGGAATTGAAACATCTCTTTTGTAAAATGACTTTATTTACCTTCCAAAATAAAAATAAACATAAAATTGTATTGACTTTATAATGTAAATGGTCTGTTTGCTGTGCGGAACGAAATGGAATTGAAAAACTTTTGTGGAATGTTTTCTATTCTCTTTGTGAAATGTAATTTTGATAATATTTCATTCATATTAATTTGGAAATGACTCCTTTATGTGAGGAACAAACTGGAAATGAAACATCTCTTTTGTAAAATGACATTACTTACCTTCCAAAATAAAAATAAACATAAAATTGTATTCGGTTTATAATGTAAATGGTTTGTTTTCTGTGCGGAACGAAATGGAATTGAAACACGTTTTGTGAAATGTTTTCTATTCTCTTTGTGAAATGTAATTTTTATAATATTCCATTCATATTCATTTAGAAATGGCTCCTTTATGTGAGGAACGAACTGGAATTGAAACTCTCTTTGTAAAATTACTTTATTTACCTTCAAAAATAAACATAAAATTATATTCAGTTTATAATGTAAATGGTCTGTTTTCTATGTGTAACGAAATGGAATTGAAAAGAAGTTGGTGAAACATTATTAATTCTCGTTATGAAATGTCATTTTCAAAATATTTCAATCATCTTAATTTAGAAACGGAAGAATTGTGTGCGGAATGAACTGGAATTGAACCGCTCTTTTGAAAATGGTCTCATTTCTCGTTATGAAATGCCATTTTCACAATATATTTTATTTATATCCATTTAGAAATGGAAGTATTGTGTTTGGAATGAACTGGAATTGAACCGCTCTTTTTAAAATGGTCTCATTTGTCATCCAAAATTAAAAAAAAACTTAAAATTGCTTTCAGTTAATAATGAAAATGTTTTGTTTTCGGATGGAACGAAATGGAATTGAAACACGTTTTGTGAATTGTTCTTATTTGTCTTTAAAAATACTTAATTTCTTAGAAAACATCGTAAATTTTACTCTGTACATATTATGTTCAGTTAAGAATGCCATGGCATCGGAACACTTTGTAGGTGAATCCTGTATTTTGCGATATGAGATGTGTTTTTTAAAGATTTTATTCATTTGCTAACATGAAATGTGTTATTTACATTGCGGAACCAAATGAAATTTAATAGCTTTTAGCGAAATTACCTTATTCACCTTTGCTTGCAGAATCATTCGCAAAATATTTCATTTCGATTCGTTTAATTTATAAATGTCTTAAATTAAGTCATTCGCCATTTGATTACACACACACACTTTTCTCCACTCCTTTTCTTTCACCAAAATTATTTATAGCATTTCTTGTTATTTTTGATCATTTCATTTATTTATAAAGCCTCTCCTTTGGGTGCGTACATACCAAGTGCGTAAATGTGTATATTTAAGCGTATATGCAATTTAGCTAAAATTATTACCTTATTTATCTTGAATGTAACCAAAATATTTCACCTCGAGTCGTCGTCATAGCCTTTGCCGCCAAAACATTGTTATGTTGTTAGTCTGTCGGCCACTCGGCTATATATTTATTTCTTGGTTCAAGCCCCATATGTTGTACTAGGAAATATGCAATATATTATAAGCGATTTCACTCGAGAAAAGAAAAGCTTTTTAATGAGCTGCTATTATTCAAACATTCGCAGAACGCGTAACTAGGGCAGCCAGCAGCACTGGACTGGGTGATGCTGCCAAGATCTACAAAGCTACTAAATTATGCCTTCACTTGTTGTGTTGTTTGTGTCGGTTTTGGTGTAATAATAATACCCGTTCCCTCTATTTTTGGTTAAGATTTTTAAGGTATGTGTGCGTGAATGTCTGTCTGTTTAGGCCATTATTAAAGCCTCTGGAGAATTTAACAACAACAGCGGCAGGAGTTGGAAATCCAAAACCTTCTGAGACAAGAAGACCATATAATGAGTCTGACGTTGTTTACATTTTTATGGCAAATGATTAATGCTCTTTTTCCCACTTACAACAAAGGGAGGTAAAATGAGGAACCCCTCTCCAAAAATCGGCAAGGAAAGGAGAAGGAATGAAAAGGAGAATGTGAGAAGGATAATAAAGTGTTTGAAATTTAAGGAAACTTTTAGGTTTTACCAAATAAAGCAAGTGTTATAATAAATTTGCGAAAATGTTTCAATTCCAAGCCGTTTCGGTTCTTAACATCCAGGACCAAGAATTGTCAGTGATTTTCGCAAAAAATGCATAGGGCATTATTAAGTAGCACATTCTTTCATTATATATTAGACTCTATGCTGGGACGTAACTCCAGTTCATTGCCCAATTTAAAAAAAAAATAAAAATAACTAATAACTTCATCGTTAAAAACATTTAAATAAACTTCTGGATGTTTCTTTCAAAAAAAAAAAGAATTTCCTGTATTACAATTTCAATTCCATTCCATTCCCCACTCAAAATAAGGTATTTCTACCTGAAGTATAAATATTATCGCCCTTTTGAAGCCTCAGGCCAATAAAATTAGCAGATGTAACGTTTCAATTCCATTTCGTTCCGCAGTTAATGCCTCCTATTTTCGATAGTTTTGATAATTTTATAAATTTTTCTTACAGCAAAGATTTATTACGAAATATTTCAACACATTTCAATTCCATTTTGTTTCGAACTCTTCAAATTCCCATTACTTTTTGGCTAACATTTGGCAATAGTCATGATTAGAAAAAAAAACTATTTCATATTCCTTTCACAATAAAAACGAAACATTTATTTTCCATTTTATTTTGTAAATAAATAATTCACCAATTACAGTTATTTTTTTATTTCAATTGCCTCGTAAGAGCCTTTTCAGAAACTTGCATTGTACTCGTACATTTACTATAAATTAAATACCATTGTTGTGCGAATTTCTCATGTCAGTGACCATTACTTATTATGCGTAGTTTTTTTGTTGCAGTTTGTCTGTTATTTTGTTGGTTTGCGTTATAAAAATAACAACTCGAATGATATTTTAATTAAAGGCAAGTGCAGAGAATGGGAGTATGTGTTTCATTTCATATGAAATAAATACTCGAATGTTAACAATAATGAAATTAACAATTATTACATTAAGCGGGCAACGACGCAAACTCACAAACCAAACCGATATCCTCACAGATTGAAAAATTGCCAATGGAAAAATGAAAAAAAAAACTATAAAATTAATATATATAAAAAGTAGCTATACTGCTACTATGACTTGCTGCAGAATGTGCTGGAATGGACAGCCTTTGCAATATTTATGAATTTATTAAAAAGTTTTTTTTGTTGCTCATGTTTTACTTAAAAAGTTGTTGTTGTGTGAGTTTCCCTAACATGGTCATGATAATAAATTAATTGAACCTGCCACAGCCAACGCCAGCTACAGCAAAATATTAAATAAAATAAATATGCTCAAAAAGTATTGCACATTTTGCCATATAATAACAATGTAAATAATTCCGCCTTAAAAATTGCAAAAAACAAAAATGAATAAATTCATATGTCTCAGATAAGTATCTCTCATGAAATAGCCAACATAACCAATGAACAAGTGCAGCAAAATTCATATGAGATTGGAATTTAGCAACAATAACAAGCACGAAGGCTAGAGAATGCTTAGAGAAGTACTAAAGTTAAGCCAAAATAGACACTAAAGGAAAAAAGTTGGTATAAAAATGCAGTAACGAAAGGTAATTCGTCTGCAGTGGGCGTCATTTTGGAGAGAAGAGTACTATATAGTAAGAGAATGAAAATGTTTAAAAACGCCCAGAAAGAAAGCGTAATCATCAAAATTTTTTCCTCGCTGGGCTCCAATTTAGCTTGTCCTTTATCTGTTGGAACTCAACTAAAATACTTTTTGGGTTTAGCCGGAGTTACCAGCTCACATAGACTAATTGAGCTCCCTAGTGCTACCAGGAGCCCGGATGCCCAGCATCGAAAACAACCTGTGTGTTACACGAGTTATTAATAATACGAATATCGGTACCGGTAAGATCTGCCAAACTTCCTAGAAAACTCCAGCCCAGGATATTCAGACGTTGTGTACTCAATGTAGTTGCTCATTACTCTCCACTTCTTTCTCATCTCCAAAATTTCTCCCGAAGTCATTGAATTAAATTCCCAACCTCTAGCCGCGTTCGCCTATCCGGAAGTGTTCCTTTAGAACTGACACTAACAGTTATACCGTTTTATTCCTCCCTAGTGTTAGGAAATATTTTCAACTTCTTAGATCGTATTGTGGTCAGATTTGTCTAGCTACCCTACAGGTATCGATTTCTGCCCATCTCTCATTGGACTGAGACCCTGACTGCCTCTAACTTAAGCAAAAGCTAAATTGCAAATTCTTAGAGAATTTGTAATGTCGTCTCATTTCTAGAAAGTTCTGCGGCTTTGCAATTACCCGTGTTATCCCTATGCACAAATACGCATATGATGTATGGGTACATGTGCATAAGTCCATCGACTACCGCAGAACTTAACGAGATGGCCGAGAAGTGTAGCATCGGCCATCTTGTTAAGAGATCTGCGGTAGTCGATGGACGTTTGTGAATTTTAGGATGTAGCCTCCAGAGATTTAATGACAGCCTGAATGTTTGAATAAAATGACGACGCCACTGATTGTCACTGTATTGCGACTCAGCCATTTGACGAATTCCCTTAATGCCATTATTTCACCTTGATGTACACTACAAGTATCTGCACAATTTAAAATTATAGCTGTAAGTACTAACAACTTTCGACATTTGATTCACATCTAAAAATAATTTATTTTATTTACAGCTTTCCCGAAAACAAGCCGAAATATTTCCACTTATATGTTTACGCTACGATCGCAGTTTTTGTGTGGATATATTTGCATTTAAAGTAATTTAATTTATGTCGTAAACTAACTGATTTAAATCCAGCAGCTGTAAGTAATCAAAACTTTCGACATTTGATTCACATCTAAAAAGAATTTATTTTATTTACAGCTATCCTGAAAAGAAGCCGAAATATTTCCTCTGGTATGTTCACCCTACGATTGCAGTTTTTGGTGTGGTTATTTTTGCATTTAAAGTTATTTAATTTATGTCGTAAACTAACTGATTTCAATCCATCATTGAAAACCCACTATAGGCATCATTTTCCATTATCGCAGTAAGTATTACTCATTTTGGCTGTTTCATTTGTATAAGAATAACGTTTCCTTAATTTACAGGTAGTGTACGATCTTGGCTATTGCTCTGGGTAATATAAACATTTTGCCTGTCGAACAATTCCATGTTGTACTAGGGATTAACAGAAAAGTTGTGGATGTTATTGCATTTAAAGTTATTTAAAATGTGTCGCAACATAATTTATCCTAACATACATTTAAACGGTCACGATTTCCGCAGTGAGTACTACACATGCCTGAGGGTTCAATAATATTCGAAGAGTGACTATTTTATTTACTGCTAGCCATATTTGGTCCATCGACTACCGCAAATCTCTTAACGAGATGGCCAGGAAGTGTAGCATCGGCCATCTTGTTAAGGGATCTGCGGATGTAGCCTCCGGAGATTTAATGACAGCCTGAATGTTCGAATAAAATGACGACGCCACTGTTGGTCACTACATTGCGTCTCAGCCATTTGGTGACTGCCTTTATTGCCATTATTGCGGCGACAGTACACATTAGTTTCGGAAACTGTTTTTAGACTATAATTTTCGAATACCGTTTCTTTATTTACAGATATTTCTGTGGTTTTGTGGAATAATCTACTAAGTCAGCAATTTTCGACTTCAGGATTTTATCATAAGTGTATTCAGCTAATCAATGTCTATTCCGGGGCTATGGAATTAAGACAACCGTGGGAGCTAAGCTGCAAGCTACCGGGCAGGTCACATATTGCAGATAGTGACACGACCTCGCGTAGAGGTTAGCTGCGAATATAGCGAAAAGCAGTCCCGGACAAGTAGCGATCAGATGAAGAGGATATGGACGGTTTTTCAAAAAAGTACATACATAAAAAAACAAATACAAATTCATAAATCCGAAACCTCATCTACTGTCAAGACGCTTTGGTGCCGCCTTCATCTTACTGGAATTAGCTTTTCTCTAAACAGCTAACCTACACAATGCCGTATCTGTCATTGGGCCAACTTAATATAACTGAGGAATAGGGTCAAGCAGATTAATTACATTTTTATGGCTGGGTAATTTAACAGGGCTTGTAGCGAATGACATCCCTAAGTCAATGGTATCACCCACAAGTTTCCCGGAACCTACGCCCGTGCTTAGTCGAAAAGGGGTGTCAGGCCCCGCTTTAGCGGCAAGCTCCAGGTGTCTGGAAGGGAACAATTCATGTTCAGTCCGGATTTTAGAAACCTCTGAGGCCCTATGTTCCAACGGGAGTTAAGCGGGAATCACGAAGAAGAAGAATCAATATCTATCAATTAATATTACACTCCTAGGTACTTAAATTTTTGGTGAGTTTTTCCAACATTCATGTATGAAATGTACTGCGAGAGAAAATGTAATTTGGCTCTACTCAAAATTTTGAAATTTTGAGATGTGATATTACTCCAGAAGACGTTTTTAAGTTAATCCAAAATATATTTCTAGCTGAAAAAATTGTCCATTCAGTCCAGTATATATTTTTACATCCAGCTAGGCGTCTTTCTAGCGCTGTAAGTACTGAAATTTTCCGAAGTTGTATTCATATATGAAAAGTGTTTCTTTTATTTGCAGATTGGGAGCAAATCATTTGAATTAACCAAAAATTTTATGAATTGAGAGAAATCCATTATTGACTAGGGATAACTAAAAACTATTCCTACGATTGTGTTGTCATCCCGACTGAGGACTTCTTGCTGGATACATTTGCATTTAAAGTTATTCAACGTTTTTAGCAATATAATCTACCTTAAACATCACATTGGTCTCGTACGAACACAACATATTTCCCAAGTTTCAGTCATATTTGAATACAATATTATTTTGCAGATCGGGGCCAATATAATAATCATTTAGATAGAACATTGTTTATGATTCTCCTATAAAAAAGGTTAAAGGTGCCAGTGTAGTATCCCAATTCAAATCGGAAAATATTCTCGATTTTTCATGTCTAGCAATAACAAAAAATATTTCAATGGTTCACCTCACGAACCCATGGAGTTTTTTGTAGATGAATTTGCATTTAAAGTTATACGAGTATAAGACGTATCGGAATGTATATTAATACTAATTTAATTATCACAGTAAGTACTAAACATTTCAGAAGTTTTATTAATATTTAAGTAGAGTTTCTTTTATTTGTAGATCGGGGAGATATTAAGAATTATTTAAGTTAATCAAAATAGTTATGGATTTTCCAATACAAAAAATATTCCCACAGTTATCTTCACGATCCAAGGATTTTTGTGAATGAATTAATTCATTTTTGTGGATATCTCATAAGCGGACAAAAACATACGACTATCAATTTTCATCCGAGAACTTTTTGTGGTGTAAATAGGATTTGAAATCATTTAAAAAATTATGCTTTTTTGCTTAGATTAGTAAATTATTATTATGGTAAGTGGTGTTATTTATGTACCAAGATTCTTCAGTACAGATATCAGAAAATAATATCTTCTATTTTCAGGTATTTGTTATTATTATCAATTCATCCAAGAATTGTTCACAATATTATAAACTCATATACTGCAAATGGCATGGAATTAAGGAAGACAATCTCAAGAGTTGTGGTCATATTAAGATAGGAGAACAAATTGTGGATTTATTTGCATTTAAAGTTATTGGAAAACCTAAGTGAAATTATTTTCCGATCTAGGATTGAAAATAATTTTGAGATCACAACTTATGGAAGAAACTTTCAATAAAAATCGTATATGGAAGTAGTTTATATATCCATCACCGTTGCTGGTATATTAAACGTATAAGTTTAATATTCACGTCGATATTATATAAAATGGTATAGATCACGCTGATATACAAATCAAATGGTTTACTATTAAAGTCGACGATAAATGATACGAAAATGTGTTCCATGTTAGCATTAAATTTTTGTAGTATAAACAGAAAATGTTTACATATCTGGTATATTAGAGACAATTAGTCATTATGGAATATATAAGAGAGCCTACAAAGAGTATCATTTCGGAATGATTTTTAAATTATTAGAATAATGTTGGGCGCCACTTTTTCTTTCACGAGTATTTAAATTCAAGTAATTCAAAAAATACTTTAATAAAATTTGAATTAAAGACTTCTGACTATTACCTAATTAGAGTCATCTAAGAATAGCTATAAATCCTAGTTTAGCTGGAAATTCAGTTTAAAAACTTTCCTCTGCCTTTTTAGGTAGAGAAATGAGAAGAAACTCAAAAATCTCCAGTTATTCTATCTGAGATTTAATTAATTAAAATTATGAAAAAGTAATGAACTTTGTGTACACTTTTTAAATTTTATTAACCAACCTTTTTTTCTTTGAGTGCCTATTTCGTACATATTGGTACTTGCCACACTCATCTGAACTTGCCACAAATCCCATAAAAACCATTCATATGAGTATTGCTCCGTCTATATGTGTGTGTTTGTTTTTCGGTCTAAAGCCCATCCTCAGTGAAGTAGGCCTAACAGCGGGCAATAAATGGATAAAATAATATCTATGTGGAAACAGTTTCCCAGCATGTTTTTTATCTTGTATTCCCGCCTGTTTCAGTTTCCGTCTGTATATTAAAAAATGTTATTATGTTACGATGTTGAAGTTAAACAATTTTTTTCTTCTATACAGCATTTGCAACATAAACATAGACAGCATACTTCACGTTTATTTTGAGCTGAGTAGAGTAGAGCAGTTGTAATAAGGCCTATGGAAGGAATCATAACTATGGATGGCTGATGTTGGCAACGAAATGATGTAAATGTGAGAGGAAGAGGGGGGAAGAGGAGTTGGTTGGATCATCATAATCATTCTGAGGGCAAACATCTTGTTGGCATTATGATTATGATGAAATTGCCAAAACCAACCAAGCGTGGAACTGGGAAAAAGCAAAACAACTTAGAGGATTGTTTACATGGAGCTATGGGTTGAGGGGGAAAAGGCTGGACGTTGTGGGGAAAGTTTTGGGAAGGTTTGTTAGAAGTGGAGTATGGTTAGTTGAACATATACATTATTTTTTTCCATTAAATCACGAACAGTGAAGTGAAATGTTTGCTGGTCCGGAGAAATCGTTATGCACTTTTTGCTAGAGATTCTTGAGGCTTCTCGTCTTTTTCCTATGATAATTTCTAACAAACCCAAACAGAGATTTCAATCATCAAAGCCAATATACGAGTAATTTAAGAAGAAAAAGTGGAATGTTTGATGTAATAGCAATAATTGAATTTGTGTAGTCATATATGATTGAATAGCGGCTTTAAAGAGCAGATCCTGTAAAAATACCTGAACAAATATTCGGTTGCATGATTTTTCTCATCAATTTAGAACAAACAAATCTACCGTAGACGGGCGCAAACATCTAGAATAGGAAAACTTAGTTGAAACTGTATCTTTTCTCTTTCAAAGATAGAGCAACATTGCAATGGGACATTTGGTAGGTACTTTAGGAATGTTAAAAAAATTGTTAATTTCTAATTCGCTCTTGACCTCGCATACTAAAATAGGTTCTATGTAATTTTTTCAGAACTTGTTGTATTATAATAAATATTTCCGTAGACGGACATCTTCCATAGCCTAAATAGGTTCTATGTATTTTTTGGAAACTTGGTGTATTGTAATAAATATTTCTGTAGACGGACATGTCGCATAGACGGACAAATAAGTATCACAGTTAGTTTCCGCACACTGGGGTACTGGATTTTTCCAGGGCCATCATTTTTAATAGTCATCAAATAATTTAAGTGAGGAAATCTTTTCATTGAATTACCTACATTGAACTTGTCTATAGAAGACATTTAAGACATTAAGGTTACCGATCTCTGACAACTGATCGCGTAATCCTTACCGTTGGTTCCTTATCTCTCGTCTCTAACAACAGTTCTTTGATGTTTCAGAAGTGGTCTCTAATCACCCAGTCTCTAAGGTGGTATCTGACCGTTATTCTTTAGTCTCTGAAATAATGATATTGTTTAAAGCAGAAAAGCAATATTATCTAAATGTCCATAGATTTCGGATTACTGATCATCTGACCCTGACCATCACCAGTTTCTAATCCCTGATAACTGTCCTGTGGTATTTGATCGATCAGACACACCCTACTGATATCTTACGGATGATCGATCTCTGACCACTTGTGTCTTATCACTGTTCTCTAACAACTGTCCTTTAGTGTTAGATCTTTGATAACTGACAACTGGTGACTTGTATCTGACCTCCGGTACCTTATCCCAAATCTGTATTTGGTCTCTGATCAAAGTTATTACATATCACCAGTCTCTGAATACTGAGTAGCGGTCTATGGACATTGTTACTTTATACCATCGTTTGGTCTCTGAAAGAATGTTTTAGAGTCTGTCTAAAGGAGAAAAACAATTTGATCGAAATGTTCACAGATATAGGATTACTGATCATCTGTCTCTGATCATCGCCAGTTTCTGATCATTGGCCTTTGGTCTCCGATCAGACTATAGATATCTAAACGTATACCGATCTCTAACCATAGTAACTTATCACAGATCTCTGTCCACTTTATTTAGTCTCTAATCAAACTGACCGCATATCACCGGTCTCCGACAACTGGTTACCGATTTTAGGCCATTGATATTGAGTCAGCATAAAGGAGAAAAAAATATTATCGACATGGATCTCAGATTACAGATCATTTGTCTCTGACCACCATTAGTTTTGCATCACTGATCACTGTCCTCAGGTCTCTGATCGAACTGGCACAGATTCCCAATCTCTGACAACTGATAAGCGGTATCTGACCATTGGTACCTTATTATCGATATCTAGATATTGTATTTGATTTCTGACCATATATCACCGATATCCGGCAACTCTCTCCCGGTCTCTGACCATTGATACCTATTATCGGTTCAAACAAGTGTTCTTTGGTGGTCACTGGTCGCTCTGACCAGTTTTAAATCCCGGATCACTGTCATTTAGTATCTGACACAAATGTCTATCTAATGACCGATCTCTGACCACTGGTACCTTATCACAGATCTGTGTGATTAAACTGACCACAGATCACCGGTCTTCCAACAGCAGGGTACCGTTCTCTGGACATCGGTACATTATACTATCGTTTGGTCTCTGCAAGAATGACATTAAGTCAGTCAAAAGAGAAAAACAAATGTTCATAGATCTGAAATCATTACTTATCATCTGTCTCTAATGATCACCAGTTTATGATCCCGTATCACTGTCCTTCGACAGACTACATATATTTAACTGATCACCGATCTCTGACCACTGGCGCCTTGTCACAGATCTCTTGTCATTTTACTTGGACTCTGATCGCACTGGCCACATTTACCCTGTCTACGGCCATTAATTACCAGTCTCTGGGCATTGCAAATGTCTGCTATCTTTTGGTCTCTAAAAGAAAGCAGAACACAATCTTATAGAAATGTTCATAGATTTCGGATTAATGATTATCTGTCTCTGACCATCGCCAGTTTCGGATTAATTGACCGTTAGTCTCTGATCGGGCAAGCACAGATTACCGATCTCTGACAACTGATCACTGGTCTCTGACCAATTTTACCATACCATTTCGGATTAAACTGACCACATATCACCGGTCTCTGACAACGGATTACCGATCTCTGGCCATTGGTACCTTATTATCTGTTCAGACAATTGTTCTCTGGTGTATGATAAGTGGTGTATAATGGCGTATTTCTGGTAACTGGTTTTTGGTCTCTCAAAGAATGACACTGTGTTTGTCAAAAAAGACAAAAATTGGATATATTTGCTTTTAAAGTTATGTAAAAACAATCCTATTTGAATGTATAACGATCTCGGACATACTTATCATCTGATTGTGAATATATTTAGTTTCTGATCCCTGATCCACTATGCTTTGGACTCTTGTCGGACTGTTCTTGAGAATAAAATTCGAGACAGACTGAATGTCTGCTATTTATTTAAACATTTCTCTATGTAGCTGATTTAAATCCGGAAGAGTTAGCTGTGAATTCCCGATTTTTATTTGGATTACTGATAAACTGTTGCTGAACAAATTAAGTTTGCGATTCTTGATCACTAAGCTTTGGTCTCTGGACGGACAGACACAGATTTCCGATATTTAACCACTGATCTCTGTCGCACAGACACAGATTTCTGATATTTAACAACTTATTACTAATCTCTGACCACTTATCATCGATCTCTGACCATTGTACCGGTCTTTTGGAACGGTCCTAGAGAATAAAATTTGTAAGACAGACTAAATGTCTGCTATTTGGTTAAACATTTCTCTATGAAGCTGATATACATAAATCCGGAAAAGTTTGCAGTGATTCCCCGATTTTGACTACTAATAATCTGTTGCTGAACATATTAAGTTTGTGATGACTGATCACTAAGCTTTGGTCTCTGGGCGGACAGACACAGATTGCCGATATCTAACCACTGATCTCTGACCATTAGACCGGTTCTACCGAGGAAAATCTGTGAGACAGGCTGAAGGTCTGCTATGTTGGTTTACGTTTCTCTATGTACCTGATTTAAGACCGGAAAAGTTTTCTCTGAATTACCGATTTTTATTTCAACTGCTGATCATATGTTTCTGAACGTATTCAGTTTCTGATCCCTGATCTGTAAACTTTGGTCTCTTGTCGGACTGACACGGATTTCGGATATTGAGCAAATGATCTCTGACCACTTATCTTCGATCTCAGACTATTGTATCGGACTTTTATACCTGTCCTAGATAATAAAATCTATGAGACAGGCTGAAGGTCCGCTACTTTCTCTATGTAGCTGATTTAAGTCAAGAAACTTTTTCTTTAAATTTCCGATTTTTGAGATGTCGATAGGAGAAAGTCTTTAAGAATTTCTTTCTTTGGATAGCTGACTTTGGACCTTGAATCTTAAAGATTCCCAATGTCGGAACACTTTTCATTGCTTTTCCGATTTGGACCTTTTCATATGAGAAGGTACCTAAGCCTGATCGCAGGCCTTCGATAGCTGATTTTGAGGAATTCCCTGATGAGACAATCTTGAATATTGACAGTGTAGGAAATCTTCTCTACTTTTCCAATATTGCCCTATTCATAAACAAGGTTTGTTTATTTGCATAATATGTCATTATTATTTATTGTTAATTTTTCTTTACACTACTTTTCATTGATGCATCGGCGTTGGGCGCCATTTTGCTACTCTGTGGATATATTTGTATTTAAAGTTTTTATATCTAATCTGTCAATGGCAGTCAACACGTTTCTTTCTTTTTTTATTAAGGAACACTTTGAAACTGAAACACCTTACATTCCCACACACCAGCAGAAGCACGTTTTTCTCATAAAAATATATACGTATTTATCAGAAATAAATAAATAACTCCTGGAATTTTAAGCAACCGGCTTTTGTGCGCACAAAATTTTAAAACGCAAATTGTATTGAGGAACAATAAAATTGCCATGAGTGCCGCTAAATAGCTCTGAGAAAAAATGTTGTTTGTCTTGTTTCGAGCCATATTTGCTATATCGAAGCAAAAACAAAAACATGCTGCTTAATGTTCCGACTTGATTTTGTTTACCTTTTGTTTTTTTACAAGCTATTGTTGAATTATTATTGATATTTTTTATAAACGATATATTAAATAAAGTGAAGGTATGCCGTCAAAAAAAAATATATATATTGCAACAAAACACAAAAAACATTGCAAAAATTCCCATTGAACCGAAAACATCAAAACAAATAAAAACTCGTAAAATATTTGGTGGGAAATCGCCGCCAATAGCTGCGGCCTGCATTTTGAAAATGACAACGAGTTTTAAAGTAATTTTTTCTCTGCTGCTCTGCAACTTTTTGCCATATTTGTGTGAATTTTGTAATCGAAACGTTAATTGCAAATATTTACTTTAACAAACTATTAATAATAATTCATCATCAGTTTCAATAGATATATCTATATGGAAAACTTATTAGTGTAGGGTTAACGACGTTAACGCAAGACAAATGAAATGGTTTGTTTAAAATGGATGGTCTCTCTGGTCCGTCCGTCTGTCCGCCTTTCTGTCGCACTGATGTCTAGTCTAACCATAAACAAACACCGGCTATTCATCTCATAGAGGGTTTTCGTTCGTTTTCTATGGAACCGATATATGCCTTCCACTTTGGCTCTTTTTAAGGAGATAATTATAATTACTATCGCAATTTTTTCGAACCATAAATCAATCAAATGATGAACTCAGCCAGAAAGCTGTAACACCATTAAAGCTAACACCGTCAAACTATGTATACAAAATTCAAAACAAATACGTAAGGTATGTAGGAAGTTTACGAAATCGTATCTAAAGAACTAAGAACAATGGCTTTGTCTTGTTTAGTCAAACAACAAATACCTTTTAAATCTTATTCAAATCTTTGAAAAACAAATATTTAAATATTTTATTTAGTCACCAGTTAGAAAGTAAAACATTTATGCTTCTGGTAAATACTAATGCTAAATTGGAGCAATCAATCAAACTGAATTGTGTGTTTAAAGTATAATAATAATTGTTATGCAAATATGAAGGTTGGAAATTGGCGGAAATCAAGAGTCTCAGTTTAAAAGTGAAAGAACTCAGCTAAGGTGAGAAAAGTGATTAATTTGTGTAAAAAAAGCGGCTAATAAAAGTTAAAAACAATGAATAAGAAGTAGGTAACCCAGATAGGTAAATATGGAAAGATCTGTATGGCAGCAATTAAAATAGGCCGTAAAACCAACTTTGTAACATGTTTTGTAAAAAAAACATAATGGAGAAGAGAGTAGTAAACGTAATTCCATGATTGTTATTAGAGACTTTCATTAAATATAGCGAAAGTAGAACAATATAAGACAATCATTGGGCCATATCATTCTTATAATACTAATCAAAACTTATATTTTTGGCCTCACAATATGTGTTGAACATAATCCGACATTCTTTATTTATATGAATTACAATACGAATTAAATTTATATTCCAATTTTACTGTCCGGGGAAAGGCCGGGTTACAATGACCATGTGTTTAAATTTCGCAGCGGCAGACCAGAGCCTCTGGTGGGAATCGAACCCACTACCCCCAAACTCATAGGCGAGCACGCACCTTCTGGGACGCTGCGACATTCTTTAATTAAAGATATTTATTTTGAAATTATTATTGAACAGAATTGCGTCGAATCTCCGAACGGAGGAATAAATGTGGAAATATTTGTTTTTAAAGTTTTTTAGAAGACATGTTAAGGAAATTTATTCCGATCTCTGAATACGGAGCAATTGTCACAGGTTATCACTAGTTTCCGAATAAAAATCCTTAACCGCAGTCCATACCGATATATGGCTACTGTAGTTGGTCTTTGTCATTTAGTCTCTAATCAGACAGACCGATCTATAACAACTGATCACTGATATCTAGCCAACCAACTAAAGTCTTTGCTCAAAGTGACCGCAGATTACTGATCTCTGACCTCGTATTGTCTATTGATTACCGATATCTGGCAACTGTTCCCCCACTGGTACCTTATCACTGTTCTCTACCAATTGTCCTTTGGTGTTTGATCTTTAAGCGCTGACAAGTGATCTCCGGTCTCTGACATCTATCACACATCTCTCTCCATTGCACTTGATCTCTGATCAAATTGACCACATTGCACCTGATCTCCAGTCTCTGAACCCTGATCATCGGTCTCTGACAACTAAAACTTGGATATATTTGCATTTAAAGTTAATTAAAACCCATCCCTTTCGAAATGTACATCGTTCTCTGAGTTCAGTTTTCTGGCCACAGATCTCTGCAGACTTATCAACCATTCTTGGTAACAAATGACAGATTCAGAAAATGTATCTCTGATTTCGCGTACTGTCCTTTGGTATCTGATTCGGTTTATCATTGATTTCTAAATTACTCAGATCATCTGATCTCTGACCACTAATCAATGGTCTCTGATCAGCAATCACCGATCATCAACCATTTCTAACGACTGGCATGTAATCACTGATTTATGTTCAATCATCATTGGTCTGTGATCGCTGGTTTGTGACTACTGATCACCTGTCTCAGACCACCGATCTAAGACAACTGATGCCCTGTCTCTGACCACTGATCTCCAGTCTCTGAATACAGAGCCCTGATCATCGGTCTCTGACAACTGATGCCCGGTTTCTGACCACTGATCTGCAGTCTCTAAACATTGATCCTCGATCATCTGATCTCTGACCACTAATCATCGTTCATCAACCATTTCTAACGACTGGCATCTAATCAATGATTTATGCTCAATCATCATTGGTCTCTGATCGCTGGTTTTTGACTACTGATCACCTGTCTCTCACCAGCGACAACAGATGTCCCGTCTCTGACCACTGATCTCCAGTCTCTGAATACTGAGCCCTGATCATCGGTCTCTGAACATCGATCTCTGACAACTGATGCCCGGTTTCTGACCACTGATCTGCAGTCTCTAAACATTGATCCTCAATCATCTGATCTCTGACCACTAATCATCGTTCATCAACCATTTCTAACGACTGGCATCTAATCACTGATTTATGCTCAATCATTATTAGTCTCTGATCGCTGGTTTTTGGCTACTGATCACCTGTCTCTGACCCCCGATCTAAGACAACTGTTGCCCTGTCTCTGACCACTGATCTCCAGTCTCTGAATACTGAGCCCTGATCATCGGTCTCTGACAATCGATCTCTGACAACTGATGCCCGGTTTCTGATCTGCAGTCTCTGTACATTGATCCTCGATCATCAATCTCTGACCACTAATCACCGGTCTCTGATCAGCAATCACCGTTCATCAACCATTTCTAATGACTGGCATCTAATTACTGATTTATGCTTAATCATCATTGGTCCCTGATCACTGGTTTTTGATTACTGATCACCTGTCTCTGACCACCGATCTAAGACAACTGATGCTCTGACCACTGATCTCCAGTCGCTGAAAACTGAGCCCTGATCATCGGTATATGACGACCGATCTCAGACAACTGGTGTCCGGTCTCTAACCACTGATCTCCACCCTCTCTGAACACTGATCACTAGACTCTGAACACTGATCACTAGACTCTGAACACTGATCACCGATATTTGACCACTGTATACCTATATCTGACTACCGATCACCGGTCTCTGACAACTGATCATTGGTCTCTGATCACCAGTCTCTTAATTCTGATCCATGATTTTCGGTCTCTGGCCACCGATCTCTGTAGACAGAACCCCGGTCTCTAACCACCGATCAGCAGACTCTGAACACTTGTACCTGATTACAGATATTTGACCAGTGAATACAGATATCTGATTGGTCTCCGACAACTGATCATTGGTCTATGACAACTGATCATTGGTCTCTGACCACTGATCACCAGTTTCTGAACCCTGATTGGCGGTATTTGACCACTGATTACCAATCTTCGACAACTGATCGCCGCACTCTGTTAACCTGTCTCTGATCCAGTCCAGTCTGATCTCTGATCCAGTATCAGACCATCAATAACCTGTCTCAGGTATCATTTATCTCCGCTCTACTCCGCTATCACTGTTATCCTAATACAAATCCCTGGTCACTATTATCCGACTACTGATCCATGATAACTATATCTTTGACTTTAGTGATTTCTAATTAATAATCACCGATTATCACTATTATACTTGATTTTAGTTCTCAGACAGTTGGACTTTAATCTAAGATCCATATCGCATAATCATGGAACTACGATCATCTGTGCTGAAGAATACTTATCTGTGGTGCAATGCAATTTAGATAACTCATTCATGATGCACATAAGATCAATTATAATCTAGAACACTGATATACTCGTATAATCTGTGATGTCATATCAGATTCATTCAATGAATATTTACTGATCCTCAATCAATGATCTCCAATTACTGATAACACATAACCGAAATTTTCAATATTCCTTAGATATGTTAGATAACCGACTACATAAAAAAGTGACTGAATTTGAAACTTATTGCCTCCACCCACGTTTATGACAAGCAATCACTTAGAGAAATGAATTGATTTCATTGAAAATAACATCATACCCAGAGACCTGACAATTCCCGGAACACACGTCACAACAGAAAGGTGATGGTGGAGAATATTGAAATCAGGCCCACAAAAGTCAATAGCGGCAGATTCGATGACGATGACGACGACGACAAGAAGCTGACACCAACGCCAACCAACCAGCCAGTCAGTCAGTCCGTCAGGCACTTGATAATTTGTTAAACCAACATTACCACTGGAGCAGAGCATCATCATCGGCATCATCCTCCGCAAACAGCCTGCTGGTCTCATCATCATAAACGAGCATTTGGGCAGACAACATTCGTCGAACATTTGAATAAATGTTGGTTAGCACAACAACAGACATTCAATCGCGTACTTTTCTGTACATTTAAGCCAACACATTTGGAATATGCGGCTGACGTTTGGCTCGGTACACTGTACTTGGCTATATCTCGTTAGATCGGCAAACGTATATGGCGGTGGTGATGGTAATGGTGCTATTCGCTATCGACAATTTTCCATTCACCATTTAATAATGACTCACACCTCAAACCCACAAACCAACTAACCGAAAAAAAAAACTCAACAAATCGCAAAATCTGTTGATGGTATTTTTTCGGGATTTTTGCTGAAAACATTTTTCTACGCAAATGAGGAAAACCATCGACGTGTGTATGATGTGAATATTTTATTATGCGTAAATTGCAAAAATTCAAAATTGCAATGAGGTGATGATGAATGCCATGATCATAATGAAGTTGGGGGAATTGGGAAAAAAGGCAAACGGGGTGGATGACGCTGATGACGGAGTTGTTGCTTGTAATGGTATTTTGAAAAGTATTCCAAATGATGATTATGTGTTGTGTAATTTGATTTTGATTGGATATCGTCAACATTTCAATCATCCAAATCAAAGCAATGGAACGCATTTTGCAAATGCGTCAGTCAATATACTCGTACATATTTAAAGTGCATATACAAATTTAATGGAATTAAATTGAAAATGTTTTTCAAATTGAAATTATCCATTAGCATGCAAGGACGTGGAGAGAGAGAGAGAGAATGAGAATAATCACTTGGTTTTGGTTGCGGGTTTTTCTAATGGAAATATTTGTGGTTAGTCGATATTGATTAAATATTTAGAGAACATGTGGAATGTGCTGGATGGAACCTTAAACACATTAGAATATTTTTAAAACAAGGTATTGGAAATAAGCAAAACTTGGTAAAAAAAACTATGTAATTGACCATAATTATTTTTTAGTTAAATTTATAATGAACGTGTTTCTACAAAAAGCTTTTTAAATTAGTAAATAATACATTTAAGAAAAATGTCACATCCGCGGATGTTCCAAACAATTGAGTGAAAAGCAATAATCGAAAATGAGAACTTTACGTCGGTCGTCATTTGTAAAAGAACTAGCATCTTTACTGATAAATGTAAGTATTGCACATTTCCATAGATAGGTAAATCCATTCATTTTACTTTTTTATTTACAGACATTTTTAATCCTTTGGAAGATGTTTCGGATGCATCATGTGAATGTATTTGCATTTAAAGTTATTTAAAAAGTTTTGAATGAAATGAAGAGTTCTGCTGGAAATAGCTGAACGATTTGAATGTGGAAACATGGGAACAAAAAATCTAAGAAAACGGTCGTAGTCTAGATGATTCAAGGCAAAAAAGTCTAGATGATTCAAGGCAACAAAATACACCGCATTGGCCCCACTTTCCGCATTACATTGTTGTAAGTATTAAGAATATCGTATATTTCCGATATTAATTGGAACAAATGGTTTGATACAAAATTTGTTTTAAAATTAAATTTTCCGCAAGTTTTTTGCAAACAATCGCTTTCAGCAAAGAAATATTCAGCGTTAAGGGTCAGTTATAACTGTAAGTATTAGTTAGTTACAACTGTAAATGTAGGTAATTTAATTAATTTTATTTTATTTTTTCTTACAGATATTTGTAATCCTTTTGATGATGTTTTGGATGTCACATGTGAATGTATTTGCATTTAAAGTTATTTAAAAATGGGAATGACAAATTATTGAAACCATAGCTTACGTATAACTAACATTCCCAGTTTCGAGGATTCGAATTCATTAAAAGAATTAATATATTGTTGGTGCCAGCTTCACCCATTCTTGTAAGTATTAAGCAAAATTGTACAATTCCGGTCAAGCTATTTAAATGTACACCGATCTCTGACCACTATTACATTATCCCAAGTCTCTGACCACTAGTGCCTGATCATAAGTCTCTGATCACTTATCAACCGTTTCTGACTACTAATGAATGATATTCGACAATTCATCTCTGATATTTGACTACTGTCCTTTCAACTCGTATCGTATTGATCATTGGTTCCTAATATATGACCGGTCTTCTCTCATATATGTTATCTAAATCTATTGTATTTGATCACTGTCGTTTGATCTCCTGTCGGAGTGATCATTGGTTCTGACTATATGACCGGTCTCCTATAATATATGTTATCCAGATCATGGATCTCTGACGACTGATCACCGGGCTCTAATTTGATTAACGATCTTTGAACCCCAATCAACGGTAACTTGTCAGAGTTCCGAAGTTTTTAGGTATTTATATTTGCCATAAAATATAATTTTCAGTAATAAGTGAGAGTATTAAAAATATCATATACATTTCAGTCATTCTATTTAAATTTTCTATTTGCAGACATTTGTATTCCTTTTGAAGACGTATTGATTGGGGAACGAATTTCTGATAAATTTTGATAACAACGCTTAAATTGCTATCACAGAACTAAATATGGACGTATTTGCATTTAAAGTTTTACATCTTTTTGAAGACGATTGCAGAAGATCCACAATTTCCTGAAATTCGATAAATGAAGTCAATTGAGGATGAGATATTCGGAAAAATATGCATAATTGGGACGAAATACGTTTTATCAGAGCGGATCAGAGTGTATCGTGAGTTTATGAAAGTAACCCGTTCGGAATGGAACAGCTATTTTCTTTGGCAGAGTTCTGATGATGATTCAAAGCATTTATATTCACAAAAAATAAATACAGTAATAAGTGTAAGTATTAAGCATTTCATATATACGAGTATTCCCAATCATTCTATTATTATCTTTTTATTTCCAGACATTTGTATTCCTTCTGAAGATATATTGATTGGAAAACGTATTGCTGAGATTTTTTGACAACAGAGCTTAAATTACTATCACATATCCAAATGTGGACGTATTTGCATTTAAAGTTTTTAATCTGTTAAAATAAGATTGAGTAAAATTCCTCAATTGCTGAGATTCTATATTTACATTCAATTGAATGAGGGATTCGGAGTAGAGGAATGATGGAAGCCAAAACTGCCGAATGATACACATAATAGGGCCGTAATACCTTTACATCAAAGCGGAGCAGAGTGTATTGTGCATTTATGGAAGAAACCCGCCATTTTGTCAGAGTGCATCAGTTTTTTCCCGTCTGGTTGCTTCTGTCCTCGTCTTACCGGAAATTTAAGTCCGATCAATGTCAAACTTCGTTCAGAATTCGAACATACATCATCCTGTTCTGCCTCTGTAAAATATACTTCCGGTGTCTGTCCGTTCAACACCAGACGATTTGAAACCGTTCAACGATTAACTCCGCTCCGCATCCTGGATTAAATTTGAGTTAATGAATTTGTTAATAATTCCTATATTCCTCCTCCTATCCTAGTATAGGGCATTAACTAAAAAAATAAACTACGTTTTAAAGCTAATTATGGGTAATAGCTGTCGATTTCCATACAATTTAACTTTAGTTAGCTCTAGCGCTCGGTTATTTTGCTTTATGTTAATGGGGGTTCGTAAAGTTTAATGCACTTATTTTAGAATAGGGTTAATATATAAGGATCATTTCTAGGATGATAAGTATCTTTCATTTAAATTTGCTTTAAATAATTTAAAGTGTTTAATTAATAATTTATATTTTGCAGAGTGATACCAATTTAATTCTAATATTTATTAGAATTTCCAAAAGTTTGTTCAAATTGCGACAGAAGATATAAATCTGGATCTATTTACATTTAAAGTTATTTAAAAAAATAATGTCTTTTAGACCAAAGAAATAATTTCAGACTGCGACTGGAGAATAAGTGTGGATCATTTCTATGTCGGTACGTATCGTTCATTATACATATATTTTCCTTTTACTCCTCTGGGCAACATAGGACCACACTGGTTTCGGTGTTAATTAAGACGTACAGCTTATTAGACTATAGCGTCCGACCCTGGTGTTGGGGCTGCCCACATCGTCATCAGGCATTCGAAGTCTTTGCAGGGATTTAGCCGAGCAAGTATTAAGGTTATACCGCCCATGATCGGTTGTCAAAGCCCCATTAGCGTGACAGGTGAACCAAGCCCGTGAATGACAGCGGGTGAGGTTGGCTTGGAAAGGATTAGCTGTGTGAACAAGGGCGTGGCATGTTTTCGCGTCACTTGCCCATTAGACCCCGTATCGTTCATTGCCTGAGTATAAATTATTTTATTAGAGTTAAATTATTTGACTAATAATTCATATTTTTCAGATTGACAACGGTGGAACGATAAAAAATAAATTATAGTGGATTTATTTGCATTTAAAGTTATTTAAAAAGATTTTGGATGAACAATGATTATAGACAATTTTGTGATTGTAGAGCCAATTATATAGATAACATTGTATATAAAAATAGAATCAATTCATGGGAGGCAGAATAAGAAAAGTGGAACACCACTGAATGTTTTAATATTTTGTTAAACTCAGACACATTTTTTACATTATTGTCAATTAGTTCATGCGACATTTCATAAGTGTTTCGTCTCAATAATTGGTTACCTGGAGCCAGTGACGTCTGTAATTCATAACAATAATTCCAATAATTTACGATTGGCTTTGGAGAAATAATTGTGAATATATTTGCATTTAAAGTTACTTAGAAGATATTTCAATACAATTTTTTATTATTCAATAATTTTTTAATATTTCATTTAAAAAATTTTAAATATTAGAGATTGCTTTGGCGTCAGTCTTAAACTTTGTTTCTGTAAACATTACACAATTTTAATTGTGAAATATTTAAAATTTCCGGAAAACCGCAGATCTCCAATACTGATTACCAAAGAGTGTCAATTTTTAAAAAAAATAGCAACGATGTTGCCACTTGGTCCACATTTTGCAAATTAATATTTATTTTGCTCTAAATTCTTTTGTGCAAAATTCAAATTTAATTGTCGTCAACTGTCTCACAGACATACACACAGCGCTAAGCCAATTTAATTGTGTCGCATTTTTTTGTTTTCTGTCCGTCCTGCTGTCCGTCCCTCGGTCTGTCTGACCATCCGTTTTGTTATTTTATTGTCACTTAAATTAACATAAGATATTAATCTGCAAACACAAATGTTTAAAATTTTTCGAATTGCTCGCTCTCAGCTCAAAATTATTGTCTGTTATTATGTGATAAAATCTCTGGGTATAAACTGTGACATTTCAATTAAAAATTTATCAACTGTTAACTAAGTTAAAACGAAAAAAAAAAAATAATTGCAGTTTATTAAACAAAATGGAAGTAAAAAAATCTCGTGGAAAATATTCACACCAAATTGGACAGATAAACAACAAAACAACCGACATGAAAGTCATTGAACGAGGAGAACAAGAAAAACAGAAATTTGAAATTAAATTTCAAATAAAAAAACGGCCATTATTTATTTTCGAAAATTGTTTACCAATTTCATGTTCAGAGATAAACGCGATTTCTTGGCCATGTCTGTTTGAGTTAAGACCACGAGATTGGCTGTGATTGTCCGTCTCGCTGATGGTGGGGTACCATAATTGTGTCCGTCTGTCGGATGGTGGGGTACCATAACTGTGTCCGTCTATTGGTCTGTCTGTCTGCTCCGTCCATTCATGATTTTGTTTGCCTTGTAGCATTTCCGTCCGTTGGTCTGTCTGTTTGATTTTCACTCGTTCATACTCGTGCAACGCTTAATATTCTCAGCCTTTAAAGTTTAGTTAAGTTTCCGTTTTCAGGTTTTTTGTCTGTTTAATATTTTGTTGTTTTGTATTATTGTTTTTATTTCTTTACAAATTGTTTACTTAATTTTTCATAATATTTGTTTCTTCTTCGTCTTCGTCGTCGTCTGTTGTTTGTCTTGTCTTGTCTTCTGGGTGCTGGGCTGTCATAGTCCGTGTTGTGGGGTTAATGTTGACATGTAATGTAAGTTTCTGGAGCTCTTTCGGATTTGTTTTATTTCTTTTTATATATATTTCACTTCATCTCTTTTTATTTTTAATGAATGAACATAATTTTTCAGTTGCTCTTGCCATATTGCCGTTTGTTATCTTCAAGTGTCCGTCCGTCTGTCTGTCGTGTTGCTTCTCAGTTTTTCTTTCTTTGTTCTTTTTTTACTTTTTTCACTAATTAGTGAAGTTTAAATATTTACCATAAGACAAAAGATAAAGACAAAGTGATAAGAAAAATTACACAAAAAAAGAAAATTGTAATAAATTTTGTTGGAGAAAAATCGTAACTTCCTTAATAAATGTTGGACAAAGTTCATTAAAAGTAGAATGGCGTGGCGATATGAAACAGGAGAACAGCAAAATGTCCACCAAATTGACGATGACCTCTTTATGGGAAGACTAATGGACGGATAAGCAGTTTAAAGAGCTTGACCACTTGGTCAGACATGGCCTCAAAGGGAAGTAGGTGGTAAAGGTGCAAAAATAAATCACTGTATAAGAAATATAAGTCTTTATGGATAAGCTAACGAACGGATCATCATATTAAAAAGCCGCGACATTTGCTCTCAAAAGGAATTAGGGGGTAAAGAATTAAAAATATAGAATGATTTATATTTGATTCTTTACCACCTAATTCCTAGTAGACTAAGGTTACACTATACCTTTTTTTATAATCTCACTTTCAAAAACTGTTCCTCAAAAATAAGATTTTTATATATTTTATGTTAAACAGTGACGACATTATTAGTTTCTAGTCGAACATGAATCATTTTCTGTACCGTTGCCCAGCTTTCGCACATGCAAGATCCCGATACATCGGGTCCGACACATTTCTAGATATGACTCCTCTCAGAGGATATGACTGGATGATCCTGAGGAAATTCGTGTCTAGTACCGATTTATATAACTACTGGGGATTAAAAAAGATCACAAATAAGGAGTGCAGTGTATGTTCATGGACATAAAAAACGTCTCCTTTCTGCAACCTAACCTAATTCGTTTTGCGAAAAAGATTATTTGATGGGGGAGCAGAAAAAGAAAAAAATATTTATTCATTTTATATTTGTGCAACTTTTTTTTGAGAATTTTTGAAACAAATTATTATTTATTTCTGAAGTTTATTCTTGTAGATTGCTGGAAAGGTCTTAGCTTCTTTTATTCTCGGGTAGTTAGATCGCATACTTATGAATTGAAAGAATGATACCAGAGGTGTTTTCAAAGTAATCTAATAGATGTGCTCAATTTGACAGAATAACTACCGGTGGATATATTTGCATTTAAAGTTATATATAAATATTTATTATACATTTATTTGCTAAAAATTTTTACACGATTAACAAAGTAGTTTCTAATCATAATTCGTATTGAGAAAACGATTTGTGGTATAGTGAAAAAATAAAAACATGTGTATTTAAATTATATTCATGCAAATTTTTTGCGTATAAAAATATATTATTTTGGAGGTAAGTATTACTTATTTAAGGCATTACAACGAATAACTATTAATTTACAGATATTAATCTTGCAGAGCGATACTGAGTTAGAGATAATTTGTAATAATCCAATATCTGTATTCAACTTGACTGCAGAACGAGTTAACAGTGGATATAGTTGCTTTTAAAGTTATTAAAAAACCAGTAAGGAAAGGCTAAAGTCGGGCGGTGCCGACTATATAATACCCTACACCACTCTCGTAATATTGAATAACTCTGATATATAAATTTTGTAATTCATGTATAAATTGTTTACATAAATTTACTTTTGGGACATTTTATACTTAAATAATACCCTGTACCACAGTGTGGCGTAGGGTATAAAAACGATTGGATCTAAAGAGCCAAATCGGATGAAACATATATATGGGAGCTATAGCTAAATCTTTACCGATTTTCTTCAAATTCGGCAATGTTGGTTCATGAATCAAGAAACTCAACCATTCTAAATTTCAAAACGATTGGATGTAAAATATAGCTTCTATAGAACTAAAGCGCAAAATCGGACGAAACATATATATGGGAGCTATAGCTAAATCTTAACCGATTTTCTTCAAATTCGGCAATGTTGGTTCATGGATCAAGAAACTCTACTATTCTAAATTTCAAAACGATTGGATGTAAAATACAGCTTCTATAGGACTAAAGGGCCAAATCGGATGAAACATATATATGGGAGCTATAGCTAAATCTTTACCGATTTTCTTCAAATTCGGCAATGTTGGTTCATGAATCAAGAAACTCTACCATTCTAAATTTCAAAACGATTGGATGTAAAATACAGCTTCTATAGGACTAAAGGGCCAAATCGGACGAAACATATATATGGGAGCTATAGCTAAATCTTAACCGATTTTCTTCAAATTCGACAATGTTGGTTCATGGATCAAGAAACTCCACCATTCTAAATTTCAAAACGATTGGATGTAAAATACAGCTTCTATAGGACTAAGGGGCCAAATCGGACGAAAGATATATATGGGAGCTATATCTAAATCTGAACCGATTTCAACCAAATTCAATAGCGATCTTAACAGCCGCGAAATACTCTAAACTGCAAAATTTCAGAACGATCGGAGTGAAATTGCGACCTGTAGTCGACGAACAACTTTACATGGACAGACGGACGGACAGACATCGTTAAATCGACTCAGCTAGTGATTCTGAGTCGATCGGTATACTTTGGGTCTAGCTGTGTTATTTTCAGGTCTTACAAACATCTGCAGTGAAACAAACTTATAATACCCTGTACCACAGTGTGTTGTAGGGTATAAATATATATATTATTGTGCGACATACATATATATTTGGTGGTAAGTATTAAAGATGATTTTTTCAAATTTGTGTAATTTAAGTTCTTAAACTAGTGATATTAAGAACTTAATGTGTATGTAACACATACTTTTCCGGAACGCCAGCGCAGAGTTGTTTTCATAGTAATCCAATAGCTAAAATCAATTTGGATGGAGTGCTAATTATTATTGGATATATTTTGCAAAATGACAGATCATGAAATATTACAAATGGCCGAAACGTCACTTCATATCATCCCTAAAGGAAAACCCGTTATATTAATAGATAAAATATATGTTTGAGGGTAAGTAATACATCTGATTGTTTTGAAATGTCTTTAATTTGATGTCTTAAATAGAGCCATTAATATTCATATATTTTTTTTTTCAGAACGATATTGAAATTAAGTGAAATAATACCAGAGTTCTATTCTTATATTAACGTATATAAAGTTATTTAGAAAATCTATAATGTAGTATGCTAGACAATATATTTTTGGTAATAAGTATTACAGCCGTAATAGTTAAAATGTCTTAAATTTGATACCTTAAAATAGATCACCGTTAAATTATATATTTTTTCATTTTTCAGAATGATATTGAGTTCGAGATTATTTGAAATCATCCTAGGGTTATTGTTAATATGACTGGTTGAACACGAGTGGATGTATATACATTTAAAGTTATTTAAAAAAACTATAAAATAGATTTTTGAAGGTAAGTATTACTAAATAATACCAGAGTTGTATTTAATTTGACTGGAGGAATACGAGTTGATGTTTCATCTGCATTTAAAGTTATTTAAAAAATGTATAATGAAATAGGCTAGAAAATATATTTTTGTGGTAAGTATTATTGACGTAATTGTTAAAATTTCTTTAGTTTTAGACCTTAAATTAGATCACCTTTAATTTGTATATTTTTTCATTTTTCAGAATGATATTGAGTTCGAGATTAATTAAAAACCTCCTAGGGTTATTGTTTATTTGACTGGTTGAAGACGAGTTGATGTATATGCATTTAAAGTTATTTAAAAAACCTACAATAATTTATAGTATAAAATATATTTTCGAAGGTAAGTATTACTAAATAATACCAGAGTTGTATTTAATTTGACTGGAGGAATACGAGTGGATGTTTCATCTGCATTTAAAGTTATTTAGAAAATCTGTAATGAAGTATGCTAGAAAATATATTTTTGGAGGTAAGTATTATTGACGTAATTGTTAAACTTTCTATAATTTTAGACCTAAAATAGAGCAGCGTTAATATATATATTTTTTCATTTTTCAGAACGCTATTGAGTTCGAGATTAATTGAAATAATCCTAGAGTTGTGGTCAATTTGACTGGGTGAATACGAGTGGATGTATATGCATTTAAAGTTATTTAAAAAATTTGCAATAAAGTATACTATAAAACAAATATTTTTGAAGGTAAGTATTAATAAAAAATTTACAGTTTCATGTTAAAATCGAGCACCATATACATATATTTTGTATTTTTCAGATCGATATTTAGTTTGAGATTATTTTAAATAATTCCAGAATTTGGCTGCAGGACCACAATTGGACATATTTGCATTTAAAGTTATTTGAAACAAATCCTGAAGACCTTTAACTTCAGAAAATGTTCGTAGATCATGTTTTGAACAGAATTAATTTATTAAAATCTGCTTAAACTATTCTAAAATTTTAAAATGGGATTTATTCATGTACTAGTATAGCTGAATAAACAAACCATACTGAATTTATTCAATTTAAATTTTTTGCCGATTACTTTGTATTCCAATAAAATAAATTTGTCATATTGTTTTCATATAAATTACATACCTACATTTTTTATTTATGTTGAAATTTATTAACAATTTTCTGCATCTGATTTATTTTCCTATGACCAAATAATTGAACATAAATTTGTCATCACAAAATGTCATCAATTTATATAATCTTCCTAAAGATCTAAAAATATTCCAATGTCTTAAAGAAGTTTCTACTTGAACCTAAATACCATAATTCAACCAAGACTGCCATCATCATCGTCATCATGAGACAATAATGATGTCTCATCATCAGGCCTTAGAATTCTTTTGGAATGTTTCTCCCCTGCAAGAAAATGTTGAAAATTTCTAATGCATAAATCCTAACGCCTTCATGTGGCAATAAATTTTCAAATTTAATTATTTTCGAGGGGCGTTTCGATTGGAGATTATTGCTGAGCACATATACTACCGAGTAAAGCTAATGTGGTTGTTAACGCACAAAATTTTGAAAATACTCGTATTATCAAATATTGATTTTAAATATTATTACTAACTGTATTTTTATTTTTGGCTTCCGGGCAGTGGCACCAACAACACCAGCCAAACAGTTTGAGTAGAGTTAGCTAAAAATACATCATTAGCTCACTTGACTCTGGAGCTCCAACGACAATAATAAAGAAAGCCAAACAAAGAATTTATGTTCAACCACATTCCCAAACATAAAGTTTTTGGATTTTTGTTCTTGTGTGGATAATTTAGAATTTTATTTTTTCTCTTTTTTTGTTGACAAACAAAAACGTGACAAAAATTTAATTACCTGTTAAAGTTCGAGCATTTCCCTCGCCCCTCCTCCACAACGCGCCACTTCTGCGGAACGTACATTCTTCTTTGGGGGAATGTAAAGAAATGTATTTTTTTGTGTCTACTTTGGTATTTTGCTTGCTTATATGGAATAAACATAAATTAAGTATGTTATCGACAATCTGATTTGGTTGGTGGCGGTGGATTCCCATAAACCACAAACCTTAAGCGGCACCAGCACCCCAACACCAGCCACTATCAAGCAATTAGAAATTTAATTTAAGTTTTCTCTAAAAGGCCGGGCGTTTTAGACTTCGCCCCAAAACCATAGCTGCCTTCGATGGCTTCTTTGGATCAGTTGGTCGTTTGAATCGTTTTTTGCTGTTGTTCAATTAACAACAACATCAATTTAATTTAAAGTATATTGAACTTTGCATAATGTTTGATATTATGTATATTGGTTGAACCTGCCATAGAAGGCGTCCAGTTAGAGGAAATACTGTCTGGGATTTCATGGCATGGGAAATTGGGGGGAACCCGTCTGGTTGGTTATTGGAATAATTTCCATGTTAATGCTGAGGAAGTGCGGCTTTAAACCTTGGGATTTATTTCTATAGAAAATTGCCGACCTAATGACTTTGTTGGTTAAATAAGCTATTAATTAAACGAAATTGGAAATAAAGATTTTTGGATTAAAGTTCAAGCGTTATTTTCAATTAATTAAAGGTTTGAGATAATCAAAGGTTAATAGAGAAGTTGTCGTAACTTTAAAAACTATCCGCCAAAGACGAGATAATTTAGTAATCTAGGTAGTAAACGAGATAATAATTCAAATTTAAACAATTTTCTAAATAATAAAGAAATTGTCTTAATTTTAAGAAGAAAATCTCACCATTTTGAAAATTAGAAAGTCTTTGGAGCATATTCTGTAAAATCTCATTTGTGAAGATTAATCTTCTTTCCATATTAGGTTTTTTTAATAATTTTCTCAAAGACGGTAATAAACTATATTAAATATTTTTTTTCTAAAATCCAAATGAGTCTCTGTTCGCAATTAATTAACACATGATTTTATGTAATTGACACCAAACAAAGATCAGTGAAAGACCACTCCTTCACGAACAAAATCTGCAGTTCATGATTCATTTCTGTAGAAAAGATGTAAGACGCATATTGTGGTCAATGGACAGTGGATGAACGAACAATGGAAAGCCGAAAGGCCATCGCATGGAGAAGAGTCATATTTATATTTTCTTTATAAAAATGATGATCATTTCCCCAGCTGAGTCACGTCAAGTAAGTGACACAAAAGTCACGGGATAAAGCACAGTTCCGCAAGAAATATCTCCCGCAAAACTAAGGCAGAATATGTAAATCGCATTTATTTCCGTCTTGAATATCTAAATATAATTAACATACATTCCTCAGTGAATCGGTTTTATAATTACAATTTTAAATTCAAACAATGTAAACCACTTAAGTCGTAACTGAGATTGCCAGGTGTTTTTATAGAAATGATTTCATATTTTTTTTTCTGAATTCTTAACCTTGATTGCTTAGCGTTAATCTAGTAAATATATTATTTTTAAATCTACTCTATAAATATTACAAAAACAATTTTGAAATCTCAACTTACATCTTGCTCTTCTTGGATTATACGAGTATTGGTCGGGCTTGCAACCGCTTTGGTGGCGCTGCTCGTTGAGAAAATCTGTTGTAGTTTTTTGCCCATTGCAAAAATCAGCACGATCTTCTTCTCCAATTAATTGTGTTCTGTTACTTTTTTGCGCGCTATTTTTTTTATCACAATCACGTTTTGTGTGTTTTTTGTTTTCGTTTTTAAGAAATTATGCAATTTTTATCCATATTTCCACAAAAAAATTGCTTATTCTTATTGTTCTAGAGAACGGTGTTGTTTGGCGAATTGAGTTTGAAACTAGAATTTGAAGCATGTCAACAGTTTTTGTTGTAGGTTTTTTTTACTTTCCACAATTGTTTAAATAATTTCGTTGTTGCTTTTTTTGGAGTCAAATTTTCTTTCAATTGTTGGCGAGTTAACATTTCTAATGAATAATTTAAAACAAATTAATTGTATTATTTATCAGCAATAAAAATATGTGGCGCCCAACATGTGATGTTGGGAAGGAAATTAATTTTTATAATTGTAATTGTCTAATATATAATAGGTATTTAGTATTAATATACATTTTATATATTTTTACATTAAATTTGTATTTAATATTAATTAATTTTTTAATTTATTTAATTTATTTAAATTATTTAATTTATTTATTTTATTAATTTAATCTATGTTATTTATTTGACTGCAGAACGAATTTGTTGGGGATATGTTTTCATTAGGTTATTTAAAAGAAGTATATATTAATAGATAAAATATATATTTGATGGTAAGTAATTGTTTTAAAATGTATTTAATTTGAGGTCTTAAATAGAGCCATTAATATACATAAATAGTTTTTTCAGAACGATATTGAAATAATACCAGAGTTGTATTCGTATATTAACGTATATAAAGTAATTTAGAAATTCTAAAATGAAGTATGCTAGAAAATATATTATTGGTGGTAAGTATTATTGACGTAATTGTTAAAATTTCTTTAATTTTAGGTCCTAAAATAGAGAACCGTTATTTATATATTTTTTAATTTTTCAGAACGGTATTGAGTTAGAAATTAACTGAAATAATCCCAGAGTTGTGGCCAATTTGACTGGAGGAATACGAGTGGATGTATCTGCATTTAAAGTTATTTTGAAAATCTGTAATAACGTATGCCAGAAAATATATTTTTGGTGGTAAGTATTATTAAATACTAAAATAGAGAACCGTTAATTATATATTTTTTAATTTTTCAGAACGGCATTGAGTTAGAAATTAATTGAAATAATCCCAGAGTTTTATTTTATTTTATTTTATTCTATTTTATTTTATTTTATTTTATTTTATTTTATTTTATTTTATTTTATTTTATTTTATTTTATTTTATTTTATTTTATTTTATTTTATTTTATTTTATTTTATTTTATTTTATTTTATTTTATTTTATTTTATTTTATTTTATTTTATTTTATTTTATTTTATTTTATTTTATTTTATTTTATTTTATTTTATTTTATTTTATTTTATTTTATTTTATTTTATTTTATTTTATTTTATTTTATTTTATTTTATTTTATTTTATTTTATTTTATTTTATTTTATTTTATTTTATTTTATTTTATTTTATTTTATTTTATTTTATTTTATTTTATTTTATTTTATTTTATTTTATTTTATTTTATTTTATTTTATTTTATTTTATTTTATTTTATTTTATTTTATTTTATTTTATTTTATTTTATTTTATTTTATTTTATTTTATTTTATTTTATTTTATTTTATTTTATTTTATTTTATTTTATTTTATTTTATTTTATTTTATTTTATTTTATTTTATTTTATTTTATTTTATTTTATTTTATTTTATTTTATTTTATTTTATTTTATTTTATTTTATTTTATTTTATTTATTTTATTTATTTTATTTATTTTATTTATTTTATTTATTTTATTTATTTTATTTATTTTATTTATTTTATTTATTTTATTTATTTTATTTATTTTATTTATTTTATTTATTTTATTTATTTTATTTATTTTATTTATTTTATTTATTTTATTTATTTTATTTATTTTATTTATTTTATTTATTTTATTTATTTTATTTATTTTATTTATTTTATTTATTTTATTTATTTTATTTATTTTATTTATTTTATTTATTTTATTTATTTTATTTATTTTATTTATTTTATTTATTTTATTTATTTTATTTATTTTATTTATTTTATTTATTTTATTTATTTTATTTATTTTATTTATTTTATTTATTTTATTTATTTTATTTATTTTATTTATTTTATTTATTTTATTTATTTTATTTATTTTATTTATTTTATTTATTTTATTTATTTTATTTATTTTATTTATTTTATTTATTTTATTTATTTTATTTATTTTATTTATTTTATTTATTTTATTTATTTTATTTATTTTATTTATTTTATTTATTTTATTTATTTTATTTATTTTATTTATTTTATTTATTTTATTTATTTTATTTATTTTATTTATTTTATTTATTTTATTTATTTTATTTATTTTATTTATTTTATTTATTTTATTTATTTTATTTATTTTATTTATTTTATTTATTTTATTTATTTTATTTATTTTATTTATTTTATTTATTTTATTTATTTTATTTATTTTATTTATTTTATTTATTTTATTTATTTTATTTATTTTATTTATTTTATTTATTTTATTTATTTTATTTATTTTATTTATTTTATTTATTTTATTTATTTTATTTATTTTATTTATTTTATTTATTTTATTTATTTTATTTATTTTATTTATTTTATTTATTTTATTTATTTTATTTATTTTATTTATTTTATTTATTTTATTTATTTTATTTATTTTATTTATTTTATTTATTTTATTTATTTTATTTATTTTATTTATTTTATTTATTTTATTTATTTTATTTATTTTATTTATTTTATTTATTTTATTTATTTTATTTATTTTATTTATTTTATTTATTTTATTTATTTTATTTATTTTATTTATTTTATTTATTTTATTTATTTTATTTATTTTATTTATTTTATTTATTTTATTTATTTTATTTATTTTATTTATTTTATTTATTTTATTTATTTTATTTATTTTATTTATTTTATTTATTTTATTTATTTTATTTATTTTATTTATTTTATTTATTTTATTTATTTTATTTATTTTATTTATTTTATTTATTTTATTTATTTTATTTATTTTATTTATTTTATTTATTTTATTTATTTTATTTATTTTATTTATTTTATTTATTTTATTTATTTTATTTATTTTATTTTTAAAATGTTGTGCTTTTATTTCCTTTAAAAATTAAGTTTTTAAATTTTTATAAAAAAATCTCTGACAAAGTACCATTTCATCATAAGACAGAACAATTCCCTACAATTCTAGTGAAAGGACAACTAATGAAGCACAATGTTTATGATCATCGATTTAAGCAATATTTTAGAAATTCCTACCATCACAAACAGGTAGTTGACCTTTCACCTACCTTGTTTTAAATTCTACAGACAACAGATGTCTCCCTTTGTTTTTGAAAAGAATTCAGTTCTCTTGAAGGTAATAATGTGTATGCCAACAATTTTCCCTTTCTAAAGGTGTGTTCAATATTCTATGCAGGTACCTGCAGAAATAATCTAGTAACGACGAGATAAAACGCAGATTTTTGTGGTACAATTTTAGGATTTATTATGACTTCAAAACTAAACAAATTTGAGATGAGTGGAAAGATGTTTCGCCACAGATGTGCTGAATTATATTTACAACGGCTAATATAAATGTTTATAGAAGAAAGTCGTACTATAGAAAACTGTACACATTTTTTGTGGTACACTTTTAGATAAGTAAATATTCTCAATTTATTCTCAAATACACATCACTGGGTTAATTTTCTAGAGATATGCAGAATTGCAAAATTATATTGTTGTGCATTTCTATTTTATTTTATCAAATAATTTTTTCTTTTATTTCAAAATAACTAAAAAATGACGCAAAATGTAGAACTGTATTAGACATTATTTTCGGAGCATTGACTATATTTTAAGATTTTTGTTCGTTAGTATTATTTCCCAAAAATATCATGTTTCTAATATATTTTCTTTCTTAAAAATTTGTAGCATGAAATCTCATAATTGCATAATTTTAATTCAATATTTTATATCGTTTATGAAAACTGTTATTATTGTTGTTTTAATATTTTCTATTATTTGTAATCCTTTGAAGTTGATAGTAAATTTTTCGAACTGCTTACTGGTAAAAATATATTTTCCGGTGTGTCTAATTTTTAAGGCACTTTATTATTATATTACATTATTTTTTAATACTTTATTTTTATCGTTTACTCTTAATAATAATATTTTTGTTTTCAGTAATATATATTTTTAATATATATATTTTAATCTTAAATATTTTTTTTTTAATTTGAAAACATATTATCTGTGGAATATTATTTGAGTCACATGTTTTTTTCCATTCGGTTCACAGTACATTTAACTTTTTTTATTTTTTAAAAAGAGTAATCACTGTTTCTTTGTTAGAAAATATAATTTTGTTCACTACTATAATTTATTTTTTTTTGTAATTTGCACAATTTTAAATATTATCCAATATTTTGAGGAGTTAAAAATTGATCTTAACCTTTAACTCATTTTCCATTTTTGAAAACACATTTCACCAAATTCGAGTTTTTTTAATTTCGTTTTCCGAAAACAAGATTATTCCGAGAGCACGTCGTACATGTTTTCGATTGCAGTTTCTTAATAGAACTGAAGTTGAAATCTGTCTTTTTTTGGGAAAAGAATTTTGAAACATGCCATCATAATACAACCGAAACCAAAATCAAACGAACCAATCATCCGCACACAAAAGGCTCGACTCACTCAACACTCGACATGGCCAGAAAGGCAACAACAACAAAGCAATAGCGAAGACGACAACCACAGGCCGGGTATGCAGCCAGGCAGGCAGTTAGGCGATGGACGGACAGACAGACGGACATTCAGATCGATCCATTCGAACAATTTTTTGTGGTCTTTTTGTTGTTGGGTGCGTGAGCGAGTCACTCACTCACTTACTCAGAAAACGCGTATGGAAAAAACCAAACAATAATTCTATTCAATGAGTATTGAGAATATTTAACAAATATTGAAACGAGCAACTGTATGTAGTATGTTTAGAATATTTTGAAAAATCAAAGCGTGACACCTTAAACGAATCTACAAAGGCAACGACTAGACCCCTACACACAGATGTGGGTAATTTTTATTTTTCGACAAAAAAAGAAAGAACAAGATGTGGTGGAGGAGGAGAAGAAGAAAAAATCTGAAATAAAATTGTAGGTACATGCCGACACGGAGTGCCCGACAATATTTAATAATGATGCTGTTGCTGCCGATGATGATGACGACAACGATGCTGGCGAAGATTAGGGAGAGATGATGGTAATACATAAATGTTTGGGTGATGCATGAGGCACAACGAGGTTTGAATGATAATGATAAAATATTTCACTTTGTTATTTTATTTTATTTTATTTTATTTTATTTTATTTTATTTTATTTTATTTTATTTTATTTTATTTTATTTTATTTTATTTTATTTTATTTTATTTTATTTTATTTTATTTTATTTTATTTTATTTTATTTTATTTTATTTTATTTTATTTTATTTTATTTTATTTTATTTTATTTTATTTTATTTTATTTTATTTTATTTTATTTTATTTTATTTTATTTTATTTTATTTTATTTTATTTTATTTTATTTTATTTTATTTTATTTTATTTTATTTTATTTTATTTTATTTTATTTTATTTTATTTTATTTTATTTTATTTTATTTTATTTTATTTTATTTTATTTTATTTTATTTTATTTTATTTTATTTTATTTTATTTTATTTTATTTTATTTTATTTTATTTTATTTTATTTTATTTTATTTTATTTTATTTTATTTTATTTTATTTTATTTTATTTTATTTTATTTTATTTTATTTTATTTTATTTTATTTTATTTTATTTTATTTTATTTTATTTTATTTTATTTTATTTTATTTTATTTTATTTTATTTTATTTTATTTTATTTTATTTTATTTTATTTTATTTTATTTTATTTTATTTTATTTTATTTTATTTTATTTTATTTTATTTTATTTTATTTTATTTTATTTTATTTTATTTTATTTTATTTTATTTTATTTTATTTTATTTTATTTTATTTTATTTTATTTTATTTTATTTTATTTTATTTTATTTTATTTTATTTTATTTTATTTTATTTTATTTTATTTTATTTTATTTTATTTTATTTTATTTTATTTTATTTTATTTTATTTTATTTTATTTTATTTTATTTTATTTTATTTTATTTTATTTTATTTTATTTTATTTTATTTTAGTTTATTGTATTGCATTTTATTTTCTGCGGTTCTTTGTTGTGCTTAAATGTTTTCCCAAACTTATTTAGCTTCCCTCTTTTATATACATAGGTTTGAATATTTGTTTTTGATATTCCTGGTAAGGGGTATTGTTTTTACATACAGAAAGCACTACTGTGCCTCCTTAGCAAAAACTAACCAGTAAGGAAAGGCAGAAAGTCGGGCGGGGCCGACTATATAATACCCTACACCTCCCTAACAATGCGATAAGGGTCATTGCCATAATAATTTGGAATAATTGGTAAATGGGTAGAAACATATTATCTAATTCTGAAACGGAAATCGCTAAGTTAAGCAATATTCGTTCCTAAATTGAGAAACATCTTTCTGGAAAATTTTAATGATCGGAAGTAAAATACAACTTCTATAGCGGTTTGATACCAAATCAGGAGGAACATATATATGGAGCTTTAATATAAATCTGAACCGATCTTCCCTGAATACTCATTCATGTAAAAAGACCTCCTTCTCTCGAATTTCGTACTGATCGGATATAAAACAGGCTATGAAGCCGACGCGGCGCAAACCGGCGGCGCGCCATCGCCGATGATTTTTTACAAGCCGGCGCCGCCGCCGATTTTAGCGGCTCATATCGGCTAAAACTCAGCCGCCGAATTTTATTTGGTGAGTCAAGAAGATTTTATTTTTGCAACCATGAAAATTTAGAAAGCGACTACTAAGTGATACCTTAGGTTCGGAATTTGCAATATTTAGAGTTAAGTACAAAGTGTAGCGTACAAAGTTTATAAAAAGTTGCTAATGTTAATATAAGATATGGCTATCTTTTATTAAAAAAATATTATAAAAATATACGGGAATTTTAAATTAAAAATGCATTTTGGGTTTTACGAAATTTACAGCTGAACCGATTTTTTCAAAGTCTACGTTTAAAAAAGTTTGAGTTCCAAAAAAATTGTTTCCCTCGATTTTTTTCAAATTTTCACAGAATATTCGCAAGGGTCTTTAAAATTCATATGTGCAGAAATAGAAGAAAAGCGCCAAAATTAAGAGACCAATCCTAGTATTTCGTCCATAACGTTTAAAAATACTGAGGCCCAAAACCATCGGATCAACCAAATTCCTCCGGAACGACTCAATTCCTTTTGGCCAAGGATTGTCAACTTAATAACAAATGTATCAACCATTGAAGATTTATTAAACCGATTTTCAATATTATATCAAACTTCCATAACTTTGTGTTAATTTTAAGTTTTTTCCTCTAACGCTAAATATCAAAAAAAAAAAACACTTTTGCAGGAGAATTACATTCGTATTCGTGCGCTTTCGATTGTGGAAAATTTAGCGGCTCAGCCGATTGTTGAAAATTGATCGGCTCAGCCGATCAGCCGCCGCCGCCTATCGATATTTTTCCATGCGCCGCCGCCGCCGAAAATTTTGGTCGGCTTCATTGTCTGATATAAAATACAGTCTCTACAGCGCTTACATGTCAAATCGGGGGTAACATATATATGGGGGCTATATCTAAATCCGAACCGATTTTCTCCGAATTTGGCAGTATTCCTTCATGTAATAAGAAACCTCTTTCTGCCGAATTTCGCACTGATCGGATATAAAATACAGTTTTTACAGCGCTTACATGTCAAATCGGGGGTAACATATATATGGGGGCTATATCTAAATTTGAACCGATTTTCTCCGAATTTAGCAGTATTCCTTAATGTAATAAGAAACCTCTCTTTGCCGAATTTCGCGCTCATCGGATATGAAATAACATTTTTACAGCGCTTACATGTCAAATCGGGGGTAACGTATATATGGGGGCTATATCTAAATCTGAACCGATTTCTTCCAAATTTAACAGTGTTCATTCATATAATAAGAAACTTCTTTCTGCCGAATTTCATACTGATCGGATATAAAATAAAGTTTTTACAGCGCTTACATGTCAAATCGGGGCTAACATATATATGGGGGCTATATCTAAATCTGAACCGATTTTAACCAAATTCAATAGGGATCGTCCTTAGGCCAAAAAAAAGATATGTGTAAAGTTTCGTCGAGATCGGACCATAATTGCGACCTGTACTTTGATTACAAGAATACATGCACAGACGGACAGACAGACGGACAGACAGACGGACAGACGAAAATCGCTAAATCAACTCAGAAAGTGATTCTAAGTCGATCGGTATAACAAACGATGGGTCCATTTCGTTTCCTTTTTGGTGTTACAAACAAATGCACAAAGTTATAATACCCTGTACCACAGTGTGGTGTAGGGTATAAATATTAAAAAAACAATTTCGAAAAGAAATCTACGCATTAAAACAACATTTTCGCCACATATGGTCTAAACAAGCTATCAGCCTCAACAGCTACAACTTGTTAACTTAATTTATATATATTTTTAACATATTTTTTCTGTGCTTCTTTTACTGCTGCTGCCGTTGTAGTGGCTGATATTATAAAATATCATCTTGTTGTTGAATTTCATGTCAACTCACCGAGTGAATTTGCCATTTATGGCAAAAACAACTTTACAGAATAACAC